>JASDQU010031527.1:0-22264 GCA_032191745.1 Picea mariana | reverse complement strand
TTAAAGTATTAAAATGCATAAAAATGGTTTGAAATGCAAAGATACCTTAGGTGACCCTTTTGAATGATAAAGAGGTGTTGATTATGTCAAAATGAGGTCAAAAGAGTGGTACTGGCATATAATTGGAGGTTTGTGGTATATAGTATAGGCAAAGAGCATGGTCAAAACCGGGGACCAACACAATGCGCCATGGCCTCTACACTAGAATAACTGTCTGTCGGAACTCGGATCGGACCTCTACGGCACTGGATCTGGACCCCTGGGGGGTTTGCGCCCCTCCTTGGGCACTGGATGCGCCCCTAAGGATTCCACCTTCAGAATTGGATGCTATATATCTCAAAACGATCGTCTCATCCAATGATGAAATGGGTTGGAAGGGTTTGGCCGGATCTGATAGGGAACACCTACATGTAACACCAAATGTCTGTCTGAAATGACTGTGCCCAAAATGGATGGATGGATCGATCTGCAAGATTCCACTATCGGAATCTGATGATGAATGGCTCAATGGAAGCGCCCTGGATGGATCTCTACTGGGTCAGAATGAATCTACAATCGAGACAACAGTCTACTGCAAATCTCTAAACCCTCAAAATGACTTGCGCCCTCCTTGGCTGAGCTGTGCCCTCCACAATAAACTCTCCTGAAATGAATGGTGAAATACCTGGATGGTATCTTCGATGGGCTAGGGTGTGTCTCTCAACACCAAAACTGATCAATTGTGGTGGTTTCCTCCAGAAATCCACAAAACAGTAAGGTCGACTCTCCTCCTCCTCTCGAAAGTCTCAACATCAAATCATAACAATGCATAATGAGGAATTAGGTCAAATTCCTCTCTTTATATCTTTCCCGACCTAATTCTTCCTTGAAATCACTTAACCTAGGCGCCTTTCCTACTAAGTGATTTATTTGTCAATTAAGTCGCCCCCTTATCACCTTTTCATTCTAATTCTCCGTTGACTTAGGTTTAAGTGACTTTTCCTAAGTATTTTGGCTTAATTTATCATTTAGCCTTAATTTCTCCTTATTTCTCCATCTGGTTCCTTGTTTGTGCCTGACTATAGTCTATGAGAACCTATAGACTACTAAGTCACTCCCTGCTGGCCTAATCTTGGGGACGGGACATCACACCATATTGGTTCTCGTGTGATAAAGACAACCATCCACTAGTTGGATCGTAGACCCCACAACCCATACAACATTACAACTCAACAAAACAATGAAGGTTAAGTTATAGAAAGGTGTGCCATTGTGAAGTGGATCATGTGACATGGCACCCAAATCCCGTCTTAATGATTAAGTGGAGTTATTGAAACATTTGGATATTCGGATCTCTGGATCATCTGGATCCATGATTCTAAATAAAATGTCATTTGGATTATTTTCATGTCCAACGGATTCCAACATCCATATTTTGTATTTCGAGATCTTCCACATTCATAAGAGAGCCTTTTGAGAAAGGAATGTATCTGGAGGTTTCTCCTAGCTCGACATCCTAGATTTTGGGGTTCCACATTTGAGTTCCACTCCATAAATGTTGGATTGGTTGAACCAAAGTCTCATCAGAGTTTTATATAAATATTGGAACAATTTAGAATTTTAGCTTGCCAAGGTTTGAAGGTATAGATATTTTCTAAGGTAAAGAGATCACTACCACTAATTGAAACATGCTCCACAAACTTTTATGTTGGAATCTGACACCCTATCACAAGTTTTCCTTGCATCTAAAATGTAAGAAGCGAAAGATGCAGATATCGTAGTATATTAGATTTATTTAAATGAAAGTATTGGGCATAAACAAAAAACATAATCATGCATCTTTAATTATGGATTAAAGAGCCTCTTAAATTCTTGTAGAAAGAGGTTCAATTCATCTATCAATAGTTTTACAGGAAAAGGATTTAATTTTTGAAAAAAAATACAAAATTCAATAAAACAATATTAAACATTGGAAAACACCATAAATTTGTACTTAGCATGTTATCTAATATGTAGTCACAAAAATGATTTAAACTTTTTTAAAAATTACAGAAATTCAATCAAACAATGTTAAACATTAGAAAACACCATAAATTTGTAGTCAACATGTTAACTAATATGTAGTCAATGGGAAAACTCATCACTATAATCCCCTTGGCACGTACTAATATAATATTTTTCATAAACAATATTGTGAAATTGAGTACAGTTGGATAGTTTCTTTGCCTTTTCCTTTTACAAAATCTCTCTAATGTCATTTTTTCCCCTATTTGTGACCAAAATCTATTTATCCCACAATAAAAATGCGAGGAAGATATCCATTTCATGTCACAACACTTCAGATATGCAAATAGGTTTGATTTCATAATAAAAAAACTATCTGCCATCTCCAGGATTCATGTGACAGCATTTCAGATATGCTAATAGGTTTGATTTCATTCATAAGCTCCTTTATTTGGTCTTGGATGTGTTTTCTTTTGACTGTTCATTGAACTGGGTACACATTTGCATCAATTCTATGACAAATGGGAAAACTCATCACTATAATCCCCTTGGCACGTACTAATAAAATATTTTTCATAAACAATATTGTGAAATTGAGTACACTTGGATAGTTTCTTTGTCTTTTCCTTTTACAAAATCTCTCTAATGTCATTTTTTTCCATATTTGTGACCAAAATCTATTTATCCCACAATAAAAATGTGAGGAAGATATCCATTTCATGTCACAACACTTCATATATGCAAATAGGTTTGATTTCATAATAAAAAAACTATCTTCCATCTCCAGGATTCATGTGACAACATTTCAGATATGCTAATAGGTTTGATTTCATTCATAAGCTCCTTTATTTGGTCCTGGATGTGTTTTATTTTGACTGTTCATTGAACTAGGTACACATTTGCATCAATGCTATGAAAAATCTGGAAGGTTCAATGTTCTCATTCAATTCAAAGGAAAATAACTTCTTCTTTACTGGTGGTAGCTTCTCCTGGATCTTCATTATTGTCTGGCCTATAATTTGGTGTTGCAAACTAGGTTTTAGAAACAACTCATTGATCTTGAGCAAATCAATCTGGTTCATCTGTTGGATGATAGATTGTATACTTTCTTTATTCTTGTTGGAACTTTCTTTATTCTTTTCTATGTCAATTTGCACGAGTGTATCAGAGATATCATAACCTTTGAATTCAACCAATTTTGTCTCTACAACAGACAAGGTATTCAGACAAGCAACCTTTGCCTCCCTGGCAAGCTTCTTTCTTTCTTGTAGGTTTGTCTCCCAAACTTTCAAGGCCGTTCAAACTTTCACCTGTTCAGATTGTGTGAAAGGGGCGACTCTAGGAATATTGGATTTCTGCCTGGATACAATGAATTCCTGAAATTTGGATCTAGCCATATAGGCATCTTTTTCTTTCTCATAAATAATTTTCAGATAATTATTTATTGCCTTATAGTATTTCTAAATAGTATCCATTTTTTGATATAGATCCTGATTGACAGCTTCCAGGTTTTCATTAATTTTAGATGCTTGTTTTTGGAATGAAGTGTTATCTATGTTTGTCTTTTCTAGTGAAGCTATTCTAGTTTGCAACTATTGTATTGAACTGTTCCGTTGAGCAATTATGGAATCACTATTCTAGATAGTTAAATCCAGTTTTTCCTGTAGCTGCTTCATCTGCTATTTATAAGCCAACCTAATTTTCTCTATGTCATAATTCATTATGCTCATGATAATATGTTCTATGCTCTACATTTCATTCTACAATTTTTTAACCAAGAGAGACTTTTCTTGCAGTTGCTTTGAAATATTGCCCACTGACCATTGGTTGGCAGTGGAAAATTCTCCTAGTGAATCCGCAACATCTTTGGCAAATTCAGGGTCATTTTTTTCATGTCCATCATATATTATTTTTTGTTTATTGGCGGCCACTCCTCCCTTATAGTGAGATTATTTTCTGATGATAGCTTTTCTTTTCTTATTGAAAAAGAAACTGGATGGGGGAATCTCTTCAGGCGAGATGGGAGTGTGTTCGTCTAGATGGATGACTTCGGAACTGGGAACCTAAAAACTGGTTGACAAAGGAGTTATTGAGGGAATAGGGGTAATAATTACAATAGACTTTTCTGCACTAGTAAGACTGGGAGTAACAGTGGTAGTAAATGGTGATGAAGGTAGAGAAGCATTATCATCTTTCATGAAATTTTCAAGGGAAGATAATAACTCTTGGTCATTTAGGCCTGGAATTGATGCTTTTATATGTTTAAATAATGCATCGTTATTGTTCAATACTTGTTCAAATTTGTTGTCAGTGGAGCTACTTTGCTGGATTTCTATGGATCTAGTTTCATGTGAATATGGAATGGGCTTTGACTCTCCTTGCAAAATCTTAGGCAAGTTGTTCCTTCTATGGTTTTGAAAGCTCAGGAAAGTAGCTTGTTGTTCAAGAGGCAGAGAATGAAATCTGTTTTTGACTTCTTCAGAGGATCTAGCTCCTCGAAAAACATTGTCATAAGGGGAGTCTTAGTGTATATATCTTTTCATGTTGAATTGGGCCAAATGATTCTCTACTATTATGTGAGGATCATGTTTTTTGAATTCAATGTCAACTAATTTGACATCTTCTAAGGCCACAGCCTCGACTTTTTAATGACCAAAATCTAACAATGTAAACATGCCAACCTGTATGGGAAAAGATGGCCATACCTTTTTTTGAGCCACTTTCAAGTCTTTGGCGATTCCTCCTGCGACTATTTGGTATGCCACTTCTCTGCAAACTAGCCTATCAGGCAAGAATTTTGGAAGTGCATGGGGAGAAACAAAGTAGTCGAACACTCTGATGTAAGAGAAGTTCTGTTCAATGTACCAATCTGCAATTGTGCCTAAGTTCCCCATAATGTGATCTGAAATCCTAGGTGGAGGCTGACCATATATAGCTACATGAATTGATACCACTACATTGTGACAAATCTCATAAAAGAAATCTTTAGCATTTTATTTCCATAGTTTGGAGTGGTACAAATGTATAGGCTCGAAACTAGTCGGGGTCCAGCTCCAGTTCATCAAGGGAAATGGAGTCATGAAGCAAATGGCATCCATGATGTAGGTCGACATGTAGAAAGGAGCATGTTGGCCTTTTGATTTCAACGATTTGTACTCAAAAACCTCCTTAGCTAGGTTACTTGATAGCATTTTGGCCCAGTTGAAAGTATATTCTTTGACCACTTCATTGATTATAAACACCCATTCAATTGTGAAGTGAGCAGGGTTTTTCCTTCCAAATAGGTGACAAAGCATCATGGCAATGTATAAAATATGAGCATCTAAAGATGTTGTCGAATATATACCATGAGCATCGGATTTAAACTTGGCTAGATTTCCCCACCAGGTCTTGATTATGTCATGACTAGTTCTGCCATATTGAGTGCCTTCTTTTCTTTCGAAATCCAAAATAAATACTGCATTTTATGTGTATTTGGGTGTGGAAGATAGTTTATACATTACTTGTATGTCCTCTAGACGAAAGGAGCCAATAGAGGTGTTCTAGTAACTGATAATGCTTTTGGTTGGAACGTGCTCCAGAGCCCAGCTTATCATGTCATTGTAGGGTATTCTCTTTGGTCGAGCATCAATCATGTGCAGTTCAAACTGAGCTACCAACTTGAGCTTGGCTGAGAACGACTCATCTTATTCTTCCGCTAAATCATCAAGACAGATAACAATCTCATGTTCCAAGATATCGTAGACATGTTTCAAAGACTTGATGGCATCTCCAATTCGCAATGTGGTGTTGGAGAGAATCTTTGTGTTTGGGTTAGAATCATCTGCTGATGCATCTTACTTCTTCCCTGGTTTGTGTGGCGCCATACTACTTAGAGAAATGAAATTAACCTTATTGTGATAAGAGTAGCATGTAATCTCTCAATTAATTTATGGAAAAATCTAATTGCAAATGGTAGACTTCCTTGAGATTTGAATTGTGTTTATTCATAAAGTCTATCAATCTTCGTATTGATCTACTAACAAGGTGATTATTAAAAATCCATGGAATTTATTAACTAGTGATTGCGAAAATCTTTAACCTTGGCGAGTTATAAATGCCATTAATACTTTGGTGGTTCGGCGTTTGAAGGTTTTGAATGTAAGAAAAGACAAATCTGTGGAAGGAGGAATTGCAGGAGCAACTAATCATTAACTAATCACTTTTATCTTTTAATTAATCATGCTTTAAAAATACTTTAGCCTTAAGTACTTCAGAAGTTCAGTATTCGAGGCTTTTGAATGCAAGATGATAGAAATCCTCTGAACACGAAATTCTCATAGTAAACATTCGAACCATTATAGGCATTTCAGGGCTTCAGAACCCCAGAGCTTCAAAACCCTCAACGGTCCAGAAAACATTATTTTTGTTATTTTATGAAGGGCAATCTCCCGGAGTGACGTGGCAGTGATGACATGATTTTTAGTGACGTGTCAAGAAATATGGACGACACGTTTCACTTGAAAATGTGAAAATAAGCTGACACGAATGTTTAAAACAATTTCCAGGTGCCAGCCCAAGAAAAAATTTAATGACACTCATGTTATAACTCATTTGTAGACCCTTTTAAAGATTATCACAAGGAACTGTCTTCGGGACTTCGAAACTTCATAGATTCAGGGTTTTGTTTTTTAGATGCCTTGAAACTCCCGAAGCACGAAGTCCTGAAGTGACCATTGAAGGTTCTCTTTTAAAACTTGGGCAAGTTTACAATGCAGAGAACACGAGAGATGTTTGATCAAATTTAATGGAATTCATCAATGGGTGATATTCTAAGAGCCTTATTAATATTAATACATAAAGATCATGGATTTATTTAATTGAAAAGAAATTCCCTAAGTTTTTTTAGTGAAATTTTGTTTTTAAGAGGTAAAAACAAAATATTTTAAAATTTAAAAGTTTAAAATCCTAAAGTGTTCTAAAAACTTCAATTATCTTACAAGATGAAGAAGATATTTTAAGATTGGGTACTCGAGGTGTCATCCTTAGACATATTAGTCAACTGTCCATTTAGGTTAGAAAAAATCATTTTTAAATGATGAGGTCTAGATGTGGAAATGGTGATGGAAGATGCTTTGGAAAACCCAAAGTCTAGGATAAAACTAATACCTATATGTGGGTTTAGGTCAACGGTGCCTGCGCATTCAGAGTTTCAAAATTGAAAAAATTTTAAGAAAAAACGACAACTTGCGAAGCCCCAAATAGTCGAAGTGTCGCAGATCTGAATGCGCGAAGTGCCACGTCACTTCGGGCCTGTACCAGTCCAGTAGTTTTCAATCCACAACAGGTCAAAATCATTGAACGTCGAAGAACCAGAGTCAAGAACTCCCGATATAGTTAATGATAAGATACATTAATCTTGGGTTAATTGGAAATAAACATGGTTAATGACTCTGGGCCTATACCAGTCTGGGAGTTATACAAACTCTGCATAGAGAAACTCCTGAAGGGCGAAGTGCCAGAGGTACGTGGTAGCCTTGCACGAAGGACACGTGGCATCAACTAGTGAAGACACGTGACATCATGTGACATGAGTCGGCCACATCATTCCGGGCCCGTACTACTCTGGGAGTTATACAAGCTCCGCATTCAAAAACCTCTAAAGCCCTAAGTACCAGAGAGATGTGACATCAATCCCTTTCTCACACGTGTCATAAAATTGTCATGAATACGCGGTGTCCAACATTCATGAGACGTGGTGCTCATATAGACCATGAGACGTGGCACTCGTGTAAAGCATAATTTGTATTTGTCATCTGTATTGTTTCAAGTGACACGTGGCACATATTCTTTATGTGACATGTTAGTCTTTTGGTGTGTCATATAACTCATTTGTAGACCCTTTTAAATATTATCGCAAGGAAATGTCTTCAAGACTTCGGAAATTCATAGATTCATGGTTTTTATTGTTTAGATACCTTGAAACTCCTGAAGAGCGAAGTCCCGAAGTGACCATTGAAGATTTTCTTTTAAAGTTCGTGTAGGTTTATAATGCGGAGAACACGGGACCCGTTTGATCAAATTTAATTTCATCAACAGATGATATTTTAAGCGCCTTATTATTAATACATAATGATCATGGATTTATTTAATCGAAAAGAAATTCCCTAAGTTTTTTTGGTGAATTTTTATTTTTAAGAGGTAAAAACAAAATATTTTAAAATTTAAAAGTTTAAAATCCTAAAGTGTTCTAACAACTTCAATTATCTTACAAGATGAAGAAGATATTCTAAGTTTGGGCACTCGGGGTGTCATCCTTAGACATATTAGTCAACTATCCATTTAGGTTACAAAGAATCATTTTTACAAGATGGGGTCCATATGTGGAAATGGTGATCGAAGATACTTTGGAAAACCCCAAGTCTAGCATAAAACTAACACCTATATGTGGGTTCAGACCAACGGCACTTGCGCATTCGAAATTTCAAAATCGTGCAGGTTTTAAGAGCAAGCAAAGGACACGTGGCATCAACCAGTAAAGATACGTGACATTAGGTGAGGCGAGACGGCCACATCAGTTCGGGCCCGTACTACTCTGGGAGATATACAAGCTCTGCATTCAGAAACCTACGAAGCCCCAAGTACCAAAGACACGTGGCATCAATCCCTTGCCGACACGTGTCATAAAACTGTTGCAAATATGTGGCATCTATCATTCATGGGACATGTCGCTCATATAGATCATGACACGTGGCACTCGTTTAAAGCATATTTTATCTTTATCATCTGTACTATTTCAAGTGACATGTGGTACATATTCTTTATGTGACACGTTAGTCTTTTGACGTTTCCTATAACTCATTTGTAGACCCTTTTAAATATTATCGCAATGGACTATCTTCAGGACTTCAAAAATTCGTAGATTCGGGTTTTTTTTTGTTTAGATGCCTTGAAACTCCCGAAGCGTGAAGTCCTGAAGTGACCGTTGAAGGTTTTCTTTTAAAATTCGGGTAGGTTTATAATGTAGAGAACATGAGATTCATTTGATCAAATTTAATGGAATTCATCAACGGTTCCTTATTAATACATAATGATCACAGATTTATTTAATTGAACAAAAATTCGCTAAGTTTTCTTGGTTAATTTTTATTTTTAAGACTTAAAAACAAAAGATTTTAAAAAATAAAAGTTTAAAATCCTAAAGTGTTCTAACAACTTCAATTATCTTACAATATGAAGAAGATATTCTAAGATTGGGCACTCGGGGTGTCATCCTTAGACATATCAGTTAACTTTCCACTTTTATAAGACAAGGTCTAGATCTAGAAATGGTGATGGAAGATGCTTTGGAAAACCCAAAGTCCAGAATAAAACTAACACCTATATGTGTGTTCTGATCAATGACACCTGCGCATTTGGAGTTTCAAAATCACACAAGTTTTAAGAACAAGTGGCAACTTCATATGTATTTAAAAGTGTCATTGATCTTTGGCATTGGCAATTAATTGTGGGTTAGAAATTTCACTAGTTTCCAAATCATCATTTTCTAGTCCAATATTTTATCCACATACTTGTTTTGTATTGTGTTTGTATCATTAAAAAGAGTGTGAGCAAATGCAAACACAAACTATGACTTGATTTCTGGTTGTAACTATCTGCAGTTGATTTACAGTCCTTATTGATGTTTGGCCTTTTTAGATAATAGTGGGATAACATAATTTTTCATTCTTACTATGATAATGCCTTAAAAAAACTAAAATAATCAACAATTTTTCCCAATTCAATGTCCACACACAAAAAAAAATTGATCCCATAATATTCACCTCTATCAAATCAATAATAGGGAGGTTGATTTGGTAGATTGAACTATCGGTCATTTCAAGCAACTGGGGTGCATCTGGGGTACCTGTGAGAAAAGATAATGATTTGATGAAGATTTGTTTGTATTGCAACCTGTGAGAGTAATTGTGTTTTTGATACATTGTTTAATGAGTTGAACATTATTTTAAGTATTAAACTTCTTGTACCAGATTATTCACTGAATGGTTTGTTGTTTCCCTCTATTTTTACCTTTATTGTGTCACTTGTCTGTCATTAGTGCAACAACAACCAAGGATAACCCTCATCCATATCATCTTGTCAATATCACCATGCTCTTGTCTTGGTGAACCAACCCTCTAACTGATCAACAAATTGAAAAGAACAAGCATTCCAAAATTGTGGTGGCCTAGCTCTTCCCTTTAGCAGTCAAGTGTAGATTTTAGGACCAAGAACAACTATGAATTTATTTAGACAGCTCTACAGGCACTTCAAACAAATAATAGAGAAATTGAGTCATACCTACAGTTTCCAGGATGTGTTTGCATAAGAGAAGCATCAAAATATTTCCAAAAAATAATTTTGATAATTTCATTAATCAAGCAAAACTGGTTAAATGAACTACATATTACATTTGTTTCACAGATCCTACACTAAAAGGCAAGGCAGGTCCTGTATATTCCTTAAGATCATAGAAAAACCGCTAGGATCCTGAATCTATTATCCAGTCATAATGCAAAAACCAGGCCCATGAGAACCTTGAACTACAACACCAAAGTACACGATCAAAAGTCTGGCAAACACAACACATGAAAAAATCAGCAAAGATTGGGTATTGTATCCCTTCTATATCCAAACTTCCAAATGGGCACCAAGAAATTCGTCGATTTCTATATTAGTACGAATCAAGATCACTATGAACATTTTCTTCTGATATTACTATGAATCAAGATCATGTTGACCTGGAAATGTTCTAACATTACTAGTTCTGGAAAAGACTGCCAGTGTTTAACTTAATGGAGTTTGAACAATGCAAACTTTGCAATATTATTGAAAATGCCTGATGGTTATGTTCAGAAGAGCAACCCATTTTGACACCTCAAACAATGGACCTGATTTATTCACAATTGGGTAATTTGTATGAGGTTTTTCCTCATGCTTCTCATTCCCAGAGTCAAAAATATTATACGTCTCCAGTTCACTTTGTCATGGTAGTGAAAAAATTTATTCATATCTTGATTGGGTAACATGGATAGAGACAGATTACAGTGTTTCATTTCTTGTCAATGCATGATATGTAATTTTTTTTTTGGTTCATCCGATATGCATTATGGCATTGTCCTCATTTAAGGTAAATTTTCTATGGACGCGGAAGTCACGTAGCATGTAGACAGTCTTTGCCTTTTTCTAGAGGTAAATTTCATATGGAAATTTTGTCAACCCAGGAAACACATCTTGTAATACAGGTTGTCTAACTATATAGTGTACACTTGTGTTGTTGAGGGTTCGGATGACAGTGTTGACACAATGACTATATATGTAAGCGAATTTTGCACTGCATCGTAGATAATCAATTGTGCCATTATTTATGAACGCAGAGTCAAAAGCAAGAGAATTACAATTGGCACATACATGCTCAAAGGGGGTCGAGTAGGCATTTGCTGCAACCAGAACACCCTCAACCTACACACATGATCATAATAGTTAATATGTTGAACAATATAATATATATGTGTAGAAAAAAAAAGCTACACAAAACTATTGAAGGCATTTTTTTGTGTGCAAATTGTTGGTGGAGGTGTATATGTATACGTACAAAAGTTGTGGAGCTAGTTAGTTTCTTGAGATCTAGGTAGTAATCAATAATAGACCAACATATCATGTCCTTTGAATTATCCGGCTCTTGTTCTAGAAAAAATGGTGGTTTAAGCACAAATGTGCATGTGTCAAGTGGAGATGTGTTTATGAAGACACATTTCCTTGAACTACAGTTCAGAGGCAGGGAAAGTGCAATGTGGACTGCTTGTTGAGCAGACATTTGTTGAATATTAAGTAATGTATTTCCAAGTGTATGTATCATTTTCATAGCATCAATTCGACTTTTTTCATGTTCTCTGTGCATTCTTCTGAATGCACTTGTCATAGATTTTTCAACCTTTGTCATGTACAAGGTACAATATGATGCTGCAACATATGCATTAAGGACATATTGTGCATTTGTATTCGAATTCCACATAATTGGCATGTCCTTGGAGAAACCATTGTTCCAAATATGTGAATGTTTTCATTTAAGGAAAATTGTTGGTTGTTTAAGTGTAGACTATATCACTTGGATGTACTCATCTTCTGTTAGATTTAGTTCTGCCAAGAAGTCTTCGAAGCTCATTAAGTCATCAAAGTCTCGTTGTTCAAGAAATGTGAACAAATATTTTGATTTCTCAATTAGAACATTGTCCTATAAACTAATTGGTTATATGATTCTTTTTTTTCTCATTGGTGGCACATGGAAGTTGTATCTGCAATGTGAATTCTTTCATTTTTCACTTCTTCTAGTATGGTAATGTTTATGAACTTTGGCAAGTTCTGGATCCAAATGGTATGTGTTGTATGTTATGTATTTGTCAAGAAATTGCTCGATTTGTGAGTTGTTGTCATTTCCATAGACCGGTGGACCCTATATCCATAATAGTGCGTGGTCATGCTCACTCCCTCTATTTTGGTACTCATTCACAAAATAGTAGTCCGATATTTTTCCAAAGAATGTTTCATCATGACATATCAATTTACTCAAAGCATTTACACTATGTCTATAGTAACAAGTACATGTCACAGGGTCTTTTCTTATGAAGTAATCAATGTCATCATTTTCCAATGTATCAGTTTGTTTTTTCCTTTTCCTGTTCCTATATAATGCAGACACCGTAGTCACAAACGGACCCCAGTGATTCTCTACACTTGTATATGTGATGAAAAAATTTGGGGGTCCTAATTGTCGGATCATTGTAAATATAGTTTTCTCGTTTTGTTGCAAGTAGTCAGGAGAGATCCGAATGTTTTTGAAATATATGTATCCAATATCATATTTTAGGATTTTTTCTAGGTTTGGTTTGTACTTGAAATCTCTAGCCAATAACTTTCTTCCTTCTAGGTGGCCTTTTCTTATTCACACCCACATGAAAGAGAGCACTTTCTCAATTAGTATGTGCATTTCTTTGAAAAACAAATTTGTTATGTGACAGGAGAATTCACCGCTTGAATGTAGCAGTTCCCATCAAACTATTTTTTGGTAGATAAATCATTATGTGATGTCACTGGCATGTGGATCTCCATAGAATAGTGTTGGGAAGTTCATTTCCTCGGAAAATTTGTCCTTGAATATTCCTAGTGGACGTTGGCCTTCAGTAGGTGCAATTTCAAAAATCTTGTAGTGCAAGTCATGAATGTGTTGTGAGTCAGTGAATCCATGTATCAATGTTTCAGCAGGTCTTTCATTCTCTGATTCATCGCTTGTATCAAATTCACTAGTAGTGTCAAAAGTTTCTGCAGACTTGTCATTTCCTTGTTCAAGAACATGGTTTGAGTTATCATTTATACAAATGTTTTGTGCTTTGTATAGGGCCCTGGAACATAATACTTTTAATGTTTTCATGACAATGTGCACACACACTCTACCTGTCTGGTATGCATTCTTGTATTGCAAACGTCTTTTGAGAGCTACAACAATTGTCATTGTCTCGCTCATGAATTGTGGTAGGGATTTTTGCACAACATCTAGTTGGACAAGCATATTAATAATTGATCATGTTAAGCCCATTTGGGGTTGTTTATAGCCCCAGGGTCTGATTTGCGCAAATCAAATTCACACAGACACAAGTCTCTCTTCAATTTTTGTAAGTGTACTTACATCTGGTAGTGGCATGTTACATATTATTTGGTCAGGTGTTGCAAATTGTGGCAACTTTCCATTTTCAAGTGATCATTTGCATGGAAGACAAATTTTGATAGTGGAAAATGTTCTATCATTTAGTGTCAAGATGGTGTATTCTTTTTCCAAGTCAGGGGTGAAAGACTTAGTGTTTTTTGCAAAATTCAGTTCTTCACAAATCGCACATGCAATGGTAGGAGTGTCTTTAATTTGTTTCATATATATCTACTTTGGATCTCTCTTTCCTAGACAAGGATCCGTAGCAAGTGTTTGTTGGTTTTCAATGATAGCATTGCACAGTGTTGGATCTAGTGTACGAGATGTGATTTTTCCCTCTCGGTCAGTATCATGACCATTTTGGGATATCTAGTTGCACTTCTTTCTCTCACATATCTGTTTTTTCAACATGTGGTAGGTTAACTTATGGTTGCCACTCAAAACTAGTTTCACTTGTTGACAAGCCATGTTGAACGTGGAATTGACATTTGTTATGAGCATTGGCTCCTCACCATCTCGATGGTGAAAACAATGATGTTCTTTTTCATTGGACATGTGATGTTTGTGCTCAGCAGGAAGTGTGTAAATGTGCTTGTGCTGTGCATGCACAACTTTTTTTAAGTTGTGATATGTGAGTTTTTGTTTCTTGGTTGAGCTCCCTTTCACCTCATGATGATCGATTGTACAAATCATAGGTCTAGAAGGAAGTGCACCAATGTATTTATTTCTTTCACGTATGACCTTTTTCAATTTGTGATAAGCCAGTCTACGTTTTTTGTTTAAGCTTTGTATGACCTGATGACAATTGGGATGACTTTCATCCTGACTAGACAATATGCGACGCTTATGTAGATTTGATGCGGTTTGGGTAGCATGGACAGTGGATATTGAACTAGAATTATTTATTATCAAAGGTTCATAATGAATGTGTGGTGTATCTTTTTTGGATGATATGATGCCAATTGTTCGATCGTAGTTTGAATCAATACATTAGAAATGGTAAGTACCATATGAAAGGGTTGACCATACCTGGATATTTACTATGAATATGATATATATCCATTGTAGACAAAATTTCCCATCCTTTATATTTCCTTTCTCATATGGCGTTGCCATGTTTACAAGGTATTTTTGCCAACTTCCAATTGTCGACATACTTTCTATGAGATATGGTAGAAGGTGTTGATGCAAGAAGTTAAATTCCTATTGCCTACCACCTATAATGGCATTGCAAAAGGATTGCACATTGTAAAGGCACAATGAGTGCACATCAAACCCTATTGCTATCAAATAGAAAATTGCATTGAACAGACTATCTCCACAAGTGAATGTAATAGTTGTTGTTATGTGCAATCCATGAGAGTGTATATGATACATAATTCGTTTCTAATGCGATTGAAGGTCTTTGCAGGTGAGGGACAAGTAAATGTCATATCGTCCAATATTGCATATGGATAATTTTTTATAGAGTAGTGGTTCGTAATGACCACTTAGAGGATTGGCATCATGGAACAATATGCAATATGGATCTCTATATGCATTTTTGTTGAATAGTAGATATCTTCTTTTTCTTGTTAATGACAAAATAACAATTGATATATTCAACCACTTGGCCAACCACCTTATAGAAAATGTATCTCCCCAAATTCCTCTCTCATGTGGAGGCAGAGTTGTAGATGTAGACAACCACATCTTTGAAAGATACGTACTGACATAATGTATTCCATGCAATTGGCAAAGAAAATCAGATGCCAATTCAAATTGATACGAATTTAATGCCTCAACGTTGCCATTTTGTAAACAGGCCAAGAAATGATCTATCAATTCATTGCATAGCTCGGTCGAGGAATAACATAAGTGCAATTTAACTTGAAATGCATCAAAGAGGCAATCTCCTGCAATATACGAGAATGCATCTAATATGAAAAGGGCATTGTTATGCAATACCCGGTCAATGCTGTCATGTACAATGGAGTATGTATCTATTTGATAGAACTCAATATCTATTACTTTCTCCATATTTTAAGTTGTGATTTTCAAGATGTTTCTTAGCTATGTTTAGATAATATGCAAATAGTAAAAAAAAGATAACTATAAGTTTGGAACTGCATGCCAATTCTGTTATGTATCCTTCAACCTTTTTCATTTCAAATGCAGTGCTCTGTGGTTGCTATAGCATATGACAAACAAACAAAGTTATAGTTAGTACTCAACCATATAGAAGAGATAATGCAAATAAAACAATAGTGTAAATTTGCTCAGTACAAAGACTAAGTATTTAAGACATATAATTTTTGAACTTGTTTTAGTTATGCATCTTATAAGCGTTTCGATAGTCATTGTATATAGATTTATAGTCATAATCATCATTTAATTTCATCCCCACTCTTCACAAATCAATACCAAACAAATCTGAAATGACTTGTTGATGTCTCCCAGTCAGAACACTCACATAGATGGTCTGTGGGATAAACAAAAGCAGAAGAATTAGTCATTATGGACTTTTAGGACAGGAATGGAACCAACACATAGCACAAATTCTCAAGGTTTCAATTATCTTACAAGATGAAGAAGATATTCTAAGATGTTTCAATTATCTTACATGATAAAGAAGATATTATAAAATTGGGGCACTGGGGAACTCATCCAGAGACAAATCAGTGAACTCTCCATTCAAGTTACAAAGAATCATTTCTACAAGACGAGGTATAGATGTGGAAATGATGATGGAAGATTATTTGGAATAACCAAAGTATAGCATAAAACTAACAATTATATGTGGTTTGTCTCAGAGAATAAAATCTTTCCCTTTCATAATCTGCAAAGAAGGGATGACAAGGTCCTCATAGATGCTTTCTCTGCAATGACAACTCTGAATTCGTTTGAAAAATCCGTGTGCACTACCATTTTCCAAAGAGCTATGGTATGATGTCTAGGACATGAAAGTGGGAATATGTGATTGGAAGGGGACATCCTTAAAAATGAACTAAACGTATGGTTTCAGGAATAGAAAGATGAGGAGAACATCCCATTTCCTTTTTTGTATGCCAGTATGGCTGTGACAGAGTTGGGTTCTGTATCGAGCATTGACATGAATGCACATTTTGTAAATAGCGATATGGGTGACCTTGCTACTTTAGTTCCCCTGCTAAAGTTTTATCATTCTGCCAAATTTTGGAATTCTTCTAACCATACTTAGACATGGTGCCAATTCGGAACTTCGAGATTTTTTAAATGTGAAGCGTGAAAGTATCTTGGAGGCATTAACTCGCACCTATTTTTAATTAAACTGATATTACTTTAACCATCCTTATCAAGGACTCTGACACTTTGGCTATTGGGCGGTTCCAGAGTTTTTGAATGCAAAATTGTACAACCCCCGGAGTAGTACAGAATCAGAGTAATACAGACACGTGCAATAATTGTAGGCCAGCCACCGTGCATGTGGGACCCCGAAAGAAAATTATCTAAACTAATTAAATCAAACAGAAACAATAACCAAACCTCGTCGGTGACAAGTGTCCACCATGCTGCAAACCCTGACATGTGGTTAACCATGTATCGTATATGCAAATAATAATTATCTACACAAGAAATAAGTTCCTCAAATCTTCCCACGCCTACAAGCCATTTGTCACATTCCTAAGCTCTTTTTTACCTTATGCACTGCCATTTGTATTTACACCTTTGTCACTAGCCTCCAATCTCGAATCATTTTTCTACCCTTTTACGCCTATAGTTTATCCATTTGGTAAACACATGGAGTGAACATAATGGATTGCAATGGCTACACAAGAGGGTGATTTAGTACCATCCTCAGTTGACAGAGTGGCTTGAAATGTCTTCACAAGAGGGTAAACCAGCACCATCCTAGCGTCGATTATGTGAAGATGTAAGGTATGATCTATGCAACAAAAATTCTTATCAGTTGTTTTAAGAAGTATTGAATAACATTGTACTGATTAAAACATGTGGACCCTTAGCCTAATCCTCTAGGATCCCTTGATTTTCCTGAACCTATTGATAATCTCCCTAATCATGTGATTACACATCTTGTTTTTCACAAGTTTACTGATTGCCATCCCTTAATATACAAAGAAACAAATGTTCAATCTCCAATACCCACTAAGAATTTAATTTGCCAACAAAAGAGAAACAAGAACTAATGTTTTGACTCAGCTCGTTTTGTGTTTTATGTTCATCCTCCACCTAGGATTTGCATTATAGGTCCTGCAATTTTTTTTATATATATAACTTATTGAAATATGTCACTAATAGAGATGGATAAGGACCGACAATGATGTCAAATTTTCTTGCAGCTTGTTTAGCTTTGCACCATATCCATCCCTTCTACACCTAGCTGCAATTTTCTTCTATAAGAACATTTTGCAAAGGCGAAAAGCTTTCTTGTTCAACACTTTTCGGGGATAGTAATACATTCCTATTTTTGTGATCTCAGTAGTCACATTTAAGGATGTTTTGTAAGAGCATTCTCACACAGCTATTATTTCTAGATTGTTTTATATTTATCATTCTGCCAAATTTTGGAATTTTTCTAACCATACTTAGACATGGCGCCAATTCAGGACCTTGGGAGTTTTATAAATGTGAAGCGCGAAATTCTCCCAGAGTGACTTTCTCCCGAAGTCATTAACTCATGCCTACTGTTAATTAACCCGATATTACTTTAACCATCCCTAGCAAGGACTTCGAGACTTCGGCTATTCGACACTTCCGGAGTTTCCGATTGCAAAATGTGTACAACTCCCAAAGTAGCACGAACACATACAAAAAATGCAGGATGGCCACCGCACATGTGGGACTCCAAAAGACAACTAGCTAGACTAATTTAATCAAAGAAAAACAATAACCAAAGCTCGTCAGTGCCAAGTGTCCCCCATGTTGAAAACCCTGACATGTGGTTAACCATGTCTCATCCACACAAATAATAACCATCTATGCAAGAGACAAACTCCTCAAATCTACCCACGTATGCAAGCCATTTGTCACCTTCATTACCCTATGCACTACCATCTGTCTTTACACCTTTGTCACTGGGCTCTGATCTGGAATCATTTTTCTACCCTTTACGCCTACAGTTTACCCCTTTGGTAAACATAGGCAGTGAATAGAATGGCTTGCAATGGCTACACAAGAGGGTGATTTAGTACCATCCCTCAATTGACGGACCAACTTGCAATGTCTGCACAAGAGGGTAAACCAGCACCATCACAACGTCGAGTATGTGAAGATGTAAGGTATGATCTATATAACAAAAATTCATGACAATTGTTTTAAGAGGTATTGAATAGTATTGTATTGGTTAAAACCTGTGAACCCTTAGCCTAATCCTCCAGGATCCCTTGATTCTCCCGAACCTATTGATAATCCCCCTAGTCCTGTGACTACACATCTTGTTTCTCACAAGTCTACTGATCCCCATCCCATAATATACAAAGAAAGCAGTGTTCAAACTCCGTTGCCCACTAAGAATTTAACTTGTCCTTCTATCTTCATCGTCCACCCAGGATTTGCATTCTAGGTCCTGCAATTTTCTTTTTATATAACCTACTAAAATATGCCACTGATAAATATGGGGAAGGACCGACAATGTTGTCAAATTTTCTTGCAGCTTTCTTAACTTCGTACCATACTTAGTCCTTCTATATCTAGCTACAGTTTTCATCTACAAGAGCATTTTGCAAAGGCGACAAGCTTCCTTGTTCATGACTTTTCGGGGATAGCAATACATTCTTGTTTCTTTGATCCTAGTAGTCACATTTAAGGATGTTTTGTAAGAGCATTTTCACTCAAGTATTATTTCTAGATTTTTTTTATATTTATTTTGGTTTTCACCACCTCCTAGTATTGAAAATTCCTACCTGCAAACTATAAATAGTAAACAACAAACAACGAATAGGAATGAAACCATGGTACTGAAACTTACTCGTGAATGGGGAATGACAGAATCACAGCTCCAATTGCGGGTGCAGGATCTCAACCCTGCAAACTACAACAACATGTCCAACTGTGGATGCAGGACCTCGACCTTGCAAAGTTGAAGAAAACAAGGGTGTAGGATTTCAACTCTACAAGGTGAAAGAACAGGTCGAATTGCGGGTGTAGGACTTCAATCTTGCAAAGTTGAAAAAAACAAGAGCAAGTAGCAAACAACAAACCAGTGAGCAAGCACCAAGAGGTCCGACTACAATTGCAGGACCTCAACTTTGCAAAGTTGAAGGAAACACCAATAAGAAACATCCAACGAACCAACTAACCAGCGAGCAAGCAACAACCAATGAACCAGTAATGTCAGTGGACAACAATATTGCCCAAATTCACTGCATACAAGATTGTATCCAAAAATTGAATGTAAATGTATTGTGTCAGGCCTGTTAAGTAAACATTTAAGGTTGTCACGCCTGTTAAGTAAACATTTAAGGATATCAGGACTGTTTAAGGGCCTCGCGCTATGTCTACATTTAAAAAAGAATGCATTGTGTCAGGCCTGCTTAAATAATTAAAAATGAGTGTCGATGCTCAAAACTTTGGATATGTAAACATTTAAATAAAAATAATAATAATAATAATAAATTTAAAAAAAGTGTAGATGATCAAAACTTTGGATATGTTAACATTTAAAACATTGGGAATAGCGAAGCTGGCATTAAGACTTTGAATCTATTCTCCAATGAGATGATGACATATAAGGTTTTTTATTATATAAAATTTTTTTGTTTTACTTTTATAGTTCGAACAATAAAGATTATGCAAAAATTTATAGTCAAAGAACAAATTAATATGAAGTCAACAAATTATCAATCGCTATAGTCCATCTAGGCCTTCGACAGTGACTAATAACACTATGTAATACTATCGATTAAATAATTTTTTATTTTTCCAACATAGAAAAAAGATATAATATAAAAAGTCCTTTAAATTTTTTTTTATCACCAAATAAATAATATAACTTTAATATTGTGTATTAAATAAGGAATATTATAAGTATACCTAACTTTTTTGGTAATATTATGTATACATACCTTTATAATTTTTTATTAAAAACAAACCATATAGCACCAAATTATATATGAAAAGCAAGTGAAAATATTCCACATAATAAATATGCGAAGCCCCTCGTCGTAAGAGTTCACTCATGATTAGTGTGGTAGTGGTACATATTATATTATAGCGTAGAAGATCACGTCCAACCTTTGTGGGTCAATTGTTTTTTAATATAAATTTAATATACTAGAGATAAGGACTCTTTTTCAAGTTTTTCAAAGGTAATTAATATGTATATTGGGTCATAGTAATAAAGGTCATATAGGTTGGTATATATATCATTGGATTTAAATGCTTTTATTGTTTTACTGTTGGGTGTATATTATTTTTTCTTTTGTAACGGTCTCAACGTGAATGATTAAGCGTTATACGTGATTTTTTACAATGACTCCGAACAATACACAATGGGGCATTGAAGACACAGAGGAGAGGGAGATTGTCATTTCAAACACAAATCCAAGATTACATTTGTTTACCCATGACAACTCATCTTTATAATCACTTGAGCAGCAGAGTCACTCAAATACTACCATATAATCATTGAAATGACTCTTTATTTGATTGGAATGACCATTTAGTCGGCTTTTCAAGACGAAGTTGCAAAAATGGAGCAAAGTTATGTCATGTTTGTTTGGGAGCATAGACACCAAACCCATAAATGAGTAATATGATTCAAGGGATGACGAGATGAAATCCAAAAGGATTCAGAGCTATCCCCGAACACTTGTTTTTATTTTCCAGTGGTTGCAAGCAATTTTACCATTGATGGGTATTTTTTCCACTGGTTGTAAGCAATTTTACCATTGATGGATGTCATTTTCAAGAAGATATCAGAACATACAAGGAACACTAGAGGTTATGGGCTCTCAGCTCATATGTTAAATGAAAATTTTCAGTAATGGGCTTCTATAATTAACAACCATGCAAAGTGTTAATATCAATAAGACGGATGTTATAATGATCCCAAGCCATTATGCAAGGATCATCACGGTTTTGGTGTCTTTTTAAAACTTTTTCTGAGTGAGGTATTTCGTCAAACACTTTGTTGATCTATTGTTTAGATGTGTTTACTTGTTGAATGGCCTCTTGATTTCGGCCTTAGGGTTTACTGATGTGTTTATATGAATGTTTGCAACAAATAACAAGATGAGACAACCATGGAACATACCTCAACCATATGCAATATGATAGACAAGCCAAAACATCTCAAACTTCTTTTATTCATGAAATAGAGAAACCTGCTACAATGAAAATGTCGATCTGGAAAGCTCAATAGATGGCCAAGAAGATAGACAATAGAGCTACTACAAAATGCTCCCGACAATACAAAATAAGCCTCCAAAGGCTAGATAAGAGATGAAGACTAATGCCACGTCCTGCTGGATCGCTGAAGCTCCTCAACAATTCGGCCCTGGTGCCAAAGATGTCCAATCACCTCAAGAAAGATGCCAAACAGTAGATCGGGTGATGGCAAGAACAACCCAGGTGCCCGAATCT
>JASDQU010031526.1:16071-26160 GCA_032191745.1 Picea mariana | reverse complement strand
TGAAAGTCTAAGACGCCTCTGTTAGGAAAATGTTTAGGAGTATATGTACTTAGTTTTGATATTTTTTCAAGGCATCGATGGTTGAGCAAGGCTCTCGATTTTAAAAGATTTAACGAAGCACTGGTTATTCTGGTTATGCATGGAATCTTGAGACTTCTTGCCTTATGAATGTCAGTTTCTTTCATATCTTTGTTTTCACTGTGTTAGAACAGCTCGAAATTGGAGGATCCAGTCGAGTTGTAGCTGTTATAGGATGATGTAGGTTGGATCACTATAACAGTTGTGTTGTCTCTAATCGGTCTTGCGATTTTCTCAACGTTGACTGACCTGGAATTGGAGGATCCAGTCAAGTCACCCCTTCAGTTCCCGAAACTCTGAACCAAGAAGATCTTGCATTTAGAGTTTTTCTTCTGCAAACTGTTGTAAGGCCTGTTTCCCAAGGTAGTTTTGCTCACTCCTCTCACCAAGTCTTCCACTTTCTCATCTTACAATCAACCCACTGACTGAAGTTAGATCAAGACCTCCTTTGTTCTTTACATACCAGACTTGGTCCCTGAGTTAGAGTGATTCCGTCCTGGGTTTCTAACCATTTGATCATCCATTAAACTTAGTGTGACATAAAACTGATGGGCGTTGGGCTCTGCCCCTGTCACAATCCAGGAGTGACTTCTGACGCTAACATTTCT
Source organism: Picea mariana (assembly GCA_032191745.1). Lineage (NCBI taxonomy): Eukaryota > Viridiplantae > Streptophyta > Pinopsida > Pinales > Pinaceae > Picea > Picea mariana. The sequence continues at coordinate 25,474 of JASDQU010031526.1, read as the reverse complement.
GGCACCATTGCCAAGGAAGAAGTTGAATATTTTCCTCGAGATTGAATGACAATGATCAACTGATTCTGAAGGTGCACCAGATATTAGAACTATTGAGATTTTTTTTGTGCACTTGGCGACTCCACTGACGCGACTCCACTGGGGAATTCCATTAATGCGAACCTATAAGCAACTCCATTGTTTCAGCCGTGGCTTGTATAGGCAGACACACAAGGTCTAATCCGCAGCTGCCGTTAGCACCACCTGAAGCTGACCCAAAGAAGATTATCAGAAAGGGAAAGTCCTATAGAGATGGTACTTCTACTGATAAACCAGGTATTTCTGATAATTTTCATGATTTCATAGAAATTCCAGCCCCTTCATTTTGTCCTATTTTATTACCTTCCGTCGGAGTTTCCCGTAGTCTAAATTTTGGGAGTGTTCCTACTGGGTTTTATCCTCCTGGTCTCGAATTAGTAGGAGAAACTCCTATCACCCCTTTCTCTCCCAAGGTGGTACCCTGGTTCAGACCCAGCGCCTCTGAATATTCTCCTACCCCGGGTTTTATCACCCCTCCTCCTCTTGTTATTACAGTTGCTGAGGGAAGGGAGGTTTTTGTGCCTTTGAGCCCACAAGCCTATGCTCCAGATTTTCTACAGTCCCCCTCACACTTTGTAGGCTCAACTCCTGTCTTTCCACTTCAAACCTCATTGCCACCTAGTTCCACCACACCTGTTATTCCTATGGCTGGTGCTAATCCCGCTCTAAATAGAATGGATGCCATAGTCACTACCAGATATTCTCCCTTAGTCCTACCCCATCCTATGAATCCTCTCCCTGCTGGAGATTACCTGAAGTATATGCCCAAGTTCACTAGTGAAGGGGACATAACTGTGGAAGAGCACCTTGCTACTTTCTACAGTTATACAGACAGCCTGAACATTGAAAATGAATATGTCTGGATGAGAGTCTTCGTCCAGAGCCTGGATGGTGAGGTGAGGAAATGGTTTAGGGGATTGGCCCCTGAATCTATTGTTGGAATTGAAGCTCTAGATGGTGCTTTCCTGAGGCAGTGGGGAGATAAGAATGATTTCATGTATTACATGATAGAGTTCGAGTCATTGAAGAAGATGGAAGGAGAGTCTGTCTCTAAATTCTCCAAAATATTCAATAAGATGTATAATAAGATTCCTGTTGAGATAAATCCCTCAGAAGCCTTCTGCCAAAATTTCTTATGCTAGTGCATTCGACCATGACTTCTGTCTACTATAGAGAGAAAGAAGAGCTACCTCCTTGGCTCAGATGCAAGATGTGGCCATAGAGGTGGAATCTAACATATTAGCAGCTGATAGGCTAATAAACAAGACTGATGCAGACAAGAGAAAGGGAAGATCTGAAGCCTCAATTTCTGGCCCCTTGGTGTCTCACCATCAAGTGGATGAACTAACCAAGATGGTGAAGTCTCTGTCTACAGAGATGGAGAGAATGAAGGTGGATGGGAGTAAAGAATACAAAGGTCCTCAAAATGCTGAAAACAAAGGAGGTTTCAGGAGGCCAAACAATATTGCTCCCCCGACTATGCAAAGAGATCAGAGGGGAAGAGATAGAGAAGACCAGAAAATTTAGGCCCCTTTCCAAATAATTTTGTGGCCAATGAGGAAGAAGGGGAAACAAATGGGCTTGATCCCGAAATCCACTGCTTTGGAGACACTCCTCCTTTTCCTCATCTCACTCAATCAGTATATGAGGAATCTCTCATGGACAGTTAGCTAAATGAACTTATCAAGGGAGACAAGGCTAGTAGTAGCCAAGGCATGTATAACCTGAGGTCCAAGAAAAAGATAGCAGCACCTGATGTTCCTGAATAGTTCCCTAGAACAGAGAAACCTACTAGTGAAGTAGCAGACAACAACAAAGGTAGGAAGGCCCAACCCCTCCCTCTAATGGTATAGAGTCATGTTCCTGAAGTGAGGGAAATCCAAAAGCTTACATCTTCTTTCAAATTTGAGCATGAAATTCAAAAAATTAGAATCCCTATGCCCCTCACCGAATTGATTACACAGGAAGAGTTCAAAAAATGCTTCTCTGAGCTATTACAGTCGGTAGCCTCATGCCTTCCCACAGACTCCATCAATTTGCAAGATGAAAAGCCTGCAGTTATTCTAGGTCCTATGGTAGAAGACAGGAATGATTCATCCCCTCCCTTCTACACATCCTTGAATATACATGACAACGTACTGCACAACTGTTTGATGGATTCAGGGGCTTCCCACAACCTCATGCCCAAAAATGTCATGGAAGAATTAGGACTAGAAGTCACCCGAGCCTATCATGACCTCTATTCCTTTGACTCCGTGAAAGTTCAATGTCTAGGAATCATCAAAGACCTGGTCATGACCTTGTTTCAATTACCCATGAAAAGTGTGGTCATGGATGTTGTAGTGGTTTATGTTCCCCCCAAGTTCGGTATGTTGTTATCAAGATCTTGAATAAAAATACTGGGGGGGACTCTGCATATGGACCTAACCTATGCTACTATTTCAGTATTTGGATGGGAACATAGGAGACTATACAGAGAAGCCCAGCTGGCCTATATAATCAGTGATGAAGCCAATCCTACCAACCATCCCATTTTTTCCCTGGACATTGATTTAGGTTCCAGTTTACTACAACTCACTAATGCTCTAGAGCCTCCCCTAAAACTTAGGAAGCAACCCACCACTTCTCATGAATTTCCTCCCTCCATCACCCACGTCTGGAAAATGTTTTTTGATGGAGCCTTTTCTAGGGAAGGTTCTGGTGCTGGGGTATTTTTTGTGTCACCTTCTCAGGAAACCATATCTCTGTCATACAAGCTATAATTTGAAGCTACCAACAATGTGGCAGAATATGAAGATCTTATTCTAGGATTAAGAGCTGCAAAGGAAATGAGAATTTAGGAGATAACAGTGTTCGGAGATGCAGAATTGGTAGTCCANAGTTACAGAAATGAGGTATGGGACCTAATTGATAGTTTCTTCTCAACATTTAACATTTCTTTCATCCCAAGAGAGAAGAACACAGTGGCAGACTCCTTGGCTACATCAGCAAGCAATTTCAAAGTGCCCTTTCCACCCAAATTTAGATACGATGTGGAAGTAAAATACAGGCCCTCCATACTTGACAATGTCAAGCATTGGAAGGTGTTCGAGGATGATCTTGAGATCAAAAGATTCTTGGATACTGTCGAAGAATTTTCAGAGATGCATATTGACCAAGACTCCGTCTCTGAAAAATCCTTGATGGGGGTAATTTTCTGAATAAGATTGCAGAGCGTAACATTGTGCAGTTGCCCAGCAATCATATTCCAAGGGGACTGGTTTCTTTGGAAATGTTTTTTGATAGAAATGATGTGGCATTAAAAGGGAAAATCTTAGAGGATGACGCTGATACAACTCAGTGAAACATTGGCACTGAGAATGAACCCAAGTTTGTCAAATTGTCCAGAAGTCTGACAAAGGAGCAGAGGGTTGAATACACTAAACTATTGAGGGATTTTGCTGATGTTTTTTCCTGGGCCTATGAAGATCTCAAAACATATGACACTTCTGTCATTGAGCATAAAATCTTGTCGAAAAAGGAGGCAAATCCATTTAGGCAGAAGCTAAGACAGATCAATCCTATGTTGTTGCCTATCATGGAGAGGGAAGTGAAGAAGCTGCTACAGGCCCAGATCATCGTGCCACTGAGATATTCAGAGTGGGTGGCCAACTTGGTCCTAGTAAGGAAGACGAATAGAGAAATCAAACTCTATGTAGATTTTAGAAACCTGAACAGGAGCTCATTAAAGGACAATTACCCCTTACCAAAAATGGAAAATATATTGCAGAGGGTAATAGGAGCATCCAGGATTTCCATGATCGATGGCTTCTCTGGCTACAATCAAATCTCTGTTCTGCCTGAAGAAAGGGAAAAGATGGCATTTACCACTCCATGGGGCACCTTCATGTATGCTAAAATTGCTTTTGGATTGATGAATGCAGGGGCAACGTTTCGGCGTGCCATGGACATAGCTTTCATTGGGGAAAAGGATAAGTTTGTGGTCATCTATCTAGATGACATAACCGTCTTTTCAAAATTTGATAAAGAACATTGTTGTCACCTCAAGAAGGTTTTCATGAAATGCAGGAGTTTTGGAATTTCATTGAATCCCAAGAAATCTCTGTTCGCCATGAAGGAGGGAAAATTACTGGGCCACATAGTATCAGCAGAAGGAGTCAAGATCGATCCTAGCAAAGTTGAGGCAATACAAGCCTTATCAATCCCAATATCCAGGAAGGAGGTCCAATCTTTCCTTGGTAAGATTAATTTTCTAAGGAGATTTGTTTCTAACTTTGTTGAAGGGGTAAGACTTATAACAACCATGTTGAGGAAAGGAAATGAAGTGAGGTGGACTTCTGAATCACGAAGTTCCTTTGAGAAAATAAAGAAGGCCTTGAATGAAGCTCCTGTGCTTATCAGTCCTGATTACTCAAAGGATTTCCTTATTTTCTCCTTTGCCTCACCTGACACAGTGGCTGTTGTTTTATTACAGACAAATGAGGCTGGGCTAGAGCAGCCTATTTCCTATTTTAGCAGAGCTCTGAGGGATGTTGAAGTCAGGTACGACATTATGGAGAAGTAGGCCTATGCCCTGGTAAAGGCTCTCAAAGCCTTTAGAACCTATGTCCTGCAGTCAAAAATCATTGCCTATGTCCCCTCGGCCACTGTTAAAGACATTCTTATTTAGCCTGACATAGACGGGAGGAGTAAGTGGATAGCCAAGATCCTTGAGTTTGACTTAGAAATAAGGACTACTAAATTAATCAAAGGTCAAGATTTAGCTAAGTTGTTGGCTGAAATTGCAAAGCTTTGGGGGTAGGTTTCATCAATGAATGCTCAGAAAATCAGCAGGATCAACTGTCTAATATAGACCCTCAAGAAGAACCCCCGTTGGCTCGATGTCCCCGGTATAAGGATGTCATATATTTTATGCAAGAGTTGCGGCCTCTAGATGGCCTACAAAGAAACAAGGCAAGAGCTCTAAAGCTCAAAGCAATCAGATATTGCCTTGTCGATCAAGTTTTATATTGGAAAGATCCCCTGGGGGTGCTTTTGAAATGTATGAATCCACAAGAGGCTAATAGGATCATGGTTGAATATCACGATAGCCAATGTGGAGGGCATCATTTCTGGAAAGCCACAGCCTACAAAATCCTCAGGACTGGATACTACTGGCCCACCATATTCACTGACGTTTGCAGAAAGGTCAGAGCCTGTATCAAATGTCAAAGATTTGTAGGAAAACAACATCTCAAGTCTTTGCCTTTAAAGCCTGTGGTTGTTTCAGGACCTTTCCAGTAATGGGGCCTAGATTTTATTGGAGAAATCCACCCTGCTTCCAGTGGACATCACAGATGGATCCTGACTGCTACAGATTTATTTACTAAGTGGATTGAAGTTATCCCCACCAGGAGTGATTCCCACAAGGTAATCATTGGATTCTTGGAAGCCCTCATCTCAAGATTCGGCTGCCTAAGAAAGATTGTAACTGATAATGTAGCCTCTTTCAAGGCTGATCCGTTAGCCAAGTTTTGTGAGCAATTCGGGATCAAAATGATTCACTCCACCCCATACTATCCCCAGGGAAATGGTTTAGCGGAGTCCTCCAACAAAATCTTGATAAGGATCATCAAAAGACTATTGGAGGGAAAAAAAAGGGCCTGGGATTCAAATTTGAAATTCGCTCTATGGGTCGATCGAGTGACCACGAAGAGATCTATAGGCATCTCCCCGTCCTAATTAGTCTATGGAGCAGAGGCTATTTTTCCTTCTCAGTTAGCCATTCCTGTACCAAAATTCCTTTAGGATCCTCAAGAAGAGCCTAATGATATGATCAGAAGAATTCATCAACTGGTGGAGGTCCAGCAGGCCAGAGAGCAGGTAATGAGTAGAATTCAGGACCATCAACAGAAGATCAATTGGGTTTTTGATAAGAAGGCCAAGAAACAGGATTTCCAGATCGGAGACCTGGTACTAAAATGGGATGCTCCTAAGAAAGACAAGGGCAGGCACAGTAAATTTGAAGCACTGTGGATTGGGCCCTTCAAAATATTTGAAGTATTTTCAAGTAATACCTACAGGTTGCAAGATTTGAAGGATCAAGAAGTTTTCAACGGCCCTATGAATGGGCATTTCCTAAAAAGATGTTTTTCTTGAGCCGCACATGGCTCTTCTGTAGTTGTAAATATTGTTTTTCTTTTTTTTTATATATTTAAGTTTTAAATAATGACTCCATAACCCAACATAAGGCACTGAAGCTGCAAAATGAGTTCTTAGAGCATCACAGGGACGACTCTATCCCCCATGGAGCCTAATGTTAGTACCAATTCTTGCATGATGGTGTTTTCTCTCTGATTTTAAGCCTCTAGTGTAAACACATAGAAGTCAGGTTTGAAAATCGGTCGAGTGTGTTTCATTAAAAGGCCGCATCCATAAGCGTCGAGCGCATCCCACAGGAGAATTCCATTTCAGGCTTAAAATCCAGCGAGTGGGCATTTTGTTTTCGACGGCAAGGATCCATCGACAGAGCAGAGAAACGGACGGTGGGTAATTAAAGTCAACCGAGTCGCGCCAAGTATAGCGTGGAATTTTTCAAGGAAATGAATGGTCAGAGTCCTCCGTGAAGAGATCGCGAAGTTATGAGGGCTGTTGATTGCGAGTTGTGAGAATTGTGGAAAGGAAAGAAGTATACCCATGTCACCATCTCACGTCTCCGGAATTCGTAAAAGGGGAGCACGAAGGCTCTACCCTCTAACTCGCGAGATTGCAAGTTACGAGAAGTATTCAAAGGGAATTCAACCTTCACTGACCATCTCGTGTCTCAGGACTTCGCAAAGGGAGAATGCCAAAGTTTGACACTCCGACTCACAAGGTCGCTAGCTGTGAGAGGCGCTAGCACTTAAGCCCTAGCCAACGGTTACATGTGGAGGGTGCTGACGAGGAAAGGATCTAGACCTCTATCACCATATCGGGTATCGGGAGTTTGAAGCACGAGAACCAGCCTCCTCCCAGCCGCGAGAAGCGAGATGCGAAGGCGTCCAGGACCTGGGCCCACAATATCGTCGAGAGGTTCAGGGCCATCCGATCAAAGAGGGGCACGTGGCGCATGATCGGGCTATCTCACCACCTCACCTATCGTAACTTTGAAGCACGAGGATCAGCCTCCTCCCAGTCGCAAGATGTGAAGCACCGAAAGAGCCTTTGAGGATAAGCGCAGGGTCATGGCCCATGGTCACTTGGAGAAATAGAAAAATCTGTACAAAGGGGGCCAAAGTTGTCAAGTTGAGCTCTAGAGGGGGGGCACCATGTTCTCCAAGTGATGATTTGACTTGGTCTCAATCTTGATACCTGCTTAGAATGAATGAAGAAGAGAGGGGGTGGTTGAAACCTCACCTCACTCATTAATTGCAAGGTATGGAGGTCCTGACAGAAATTCTGCCCGCGGTTGTCCTCTGTACTAGTTTTTTCCACAGAAGCCATGCCAAGTCCTCGACTCACTAGGGAATTTTGTGCACACTAATTCAACATTTAAGGGCTCAGCTACCCCTTAGCATGAGCCATGCAGAGTTAATATGGCGTATGACGGAGGGGTGTAGGCTAGATTTGATTGAAGAGACGCCCCATCCTGAAAGTCTAAGACGCCTCTGTTGGGAAAAATTTTAGGAGTATATGTACTTAGTTTTGATATTTTTTCAAGGCATCGATGGTTGAGCAAGGCTCTCGATTGTAAAAGCTTTAACGAAGCATTGGTTATTCTGGTTATGCATGGACTCTTGATACTTCTTGCCTTATGAATGTCAGTTTCTTTCATATCTTTGTTTGCACTGTGTTAGAACAGCTCGGAATTGGAGGATCCAGTCGAGTTGTAGTTGTTATAGGATGATGTAGGTTGGATCACTGTAGCAGTTGTGTTGTCTCTAATCAGTCTTGAGATTTTCTCAACGTTGAATGACTTGGAATTGGAGGATCCAGTCAAGTCACCCCTTCAGTTCCCGAAACTCTAAACCAAGAAGATCTTGCATTTAGAGTTTTTCTTCTACAAACTGCTGAAATGCCTATTGCCCAAGGTAGTTTTGCTCACTCCTCTCACAAAGTCTTCCACTTGATCATCCTACTGTCAACCCACTGAATGAAGTTAGATCAAGACCTCCTTTGTTCTTTACATACTAGACCTGGTCCCCGAGCTAGAGTGATTTTGTCATGGGTTTATAACCATTTGATCATCCACTAAACTTATCATGACATAAACTTGATGGGTGTTGGGCTCTGCCCCTGTCGCAATCCAGGAGTGACTTTTGACGCTAACAGTGTGACCACCGGCTGAGACCACAGGCCTAAAGTATTTCGCAACTTCGTGTTTCGACATTTTGGGACTCTTGTGGTTATGTTTATGGCCTCTCCAAGTCATGATTCGCGAAACTCCGAAATGGAGTTGAATCGACGATCTAGATTACACCTTGATCTGACGGCTACGATTAAATTGTGATTTCACATATCGCGATTTTGGCATTCCTATGGTGAATGTTCTTTTACATCTCCAACTCCCGATCCGTGAAACTCTGAAATGGAGTCGGATCGATGGTCTAGATTTGATCTTGATTTAACGACTCAGATCAATCCTCGATCTGACAGCTGAGGATATTTCGCAATTTCTCACATCACAAGTTTGGGACTCCTGTTGTAATGATCCTTGACATTTCTATCTCCCGATATCCGAAATCCTGATATCCAAAACTCTGAAATGGAGTTTGACCAACACTTTGATCTTTTCATTCAATCATTGTTGTGTTGATGGTCTTCCTAAACTTATCTTCTGTTCCTGTTTTTTTCATCGAAACCATAAATGACAGGAATACTCTGATCTTGCCATGAATGACAAGAATACTCTGCCTGTTAAACATGCCAACCATCATCCTCTACCTTCTGTCAGAAAACATGCCAACTTTCATGGAACCAACCCTAGGAATCTCCAACTCCCCCTTTATTTCAAGGCACCAACCCTAGGAAGCACCAACTCCCTTATTTTAGGGCACCAACCCCAGGAAGCACCAACTCCTTGTCCTTAAAGTTTTATTTAGAAAAGGATATTAATCCTTCCTTTCTCCTCCATTCCACCCTCACTTCATAAGTATCTTCATATTTCTTCCTTGAACTCTGCACTTGTTGATATTTTGATGTGGACCACAAAGACACTTTCTTACTATCATATATTTTCATTTTATATAGTCTTCTAAAGGGTATGACTATGATCCAATGTGTATTTTTATAATGAAACATTGAACCCTTTTGTTTTAAATAATAATAATGTTATTTTTAACAATATATTTTCCTTCTTTTATTTTTA
>JASDQU010031525.1:0-16586 GCA_032191745.1 Picea mariana | reverse complement strand
TCCATGATCATCATGAAAGGATCCACTCTCTTTCATTAGATTCTCAATTACTAATGATTTCATTTCAAATTTGGGTGGTGTCATGAATATAGACACTTTGGTAGGGATTGTTCAATAAATTTCCTCATAAAGGTATGGGGTTGAAATCCCTATCTTATTTTCAAAGGTTATGCACCTATATTGCAAGGAAAATCCCCTCCATGTTCTATGCAACATAAGACCCTCCAACACCAGACCTCTCTCAGGAAAATAGATTGCATTTGAATAGGAGGACTACCCCAACGACCTATCACCTCAACAAGAAAAGGATATCTCATCTAACACAAGTAAAAATGCATATTACCCCAACTCTCCTATAGATTGCTTTGGTCATTTCCATTTTGGATCCTCGAAAGTAAAATTAGAGAATCAGAAGGAAAATATCCAAAGGGAATTTGTCTCTAGTTTCCCTAGCTTCTCAAATCCTCATTCTTCTTCAGTCATCACTTTGGATGGATTGGTAGAAACCCTATTTACAAACCCCATTCCCCCTACCCATTCCCCCTCATTCAGAAGATTTACTTAAGAAGGAATTTAATGAAGGCTCTCCTTTATGTAAGGTATCAAAGTATAATATTAGACCATGCAACAAGGGAATTGGGGTTTTAGAAGGAATTTATGAAGTTGGACCTGGACACATGGAAGAGAAAAATATCAAGGTAATGAAAAGAGGAAGAACATATTACCTCTCCATATCTTATAAGCAAGATAACTTATAGGTTAAAAGTGGAATAAAACAGTTATTAATTGGGGCCCTTAGAGAAACTTCCCCAAAGGTGGTTTAAAAATGATATTTTTATCATTGAATTTAAAGGGTTGGGAAATCCCTCCAATAAATTGTCTCTCAAGATATTAATAGATGATCTCAACTCCCACTGAAATTTATTTACAAGAGATGATAAGAAAACGGGAAAATTTTGTGCAAGATCTATCAAAGCTTCTAAAAGGATGGGCTTTCAGTTTCATGGATTCCCTAGGTCATTTCGGGGCTATTGATAGTTGGAAGACTAGTGTTTTCACCCTATCTAATTCATGGGACTTTGATTTAGAGGTGGGTTCCTCCCTCTTCTCCATTGAAATGGGAAAAAAGTTCATTTTTTTAAACATCTACAAGCCCTACTTAGATAGTTTGGAATGTTGGGACTATCTCCTTTCTAGGTCATGGATTCGACAAGAGATAATAATTATAGGAGGGGATTTAAAATTCACCCTTAGTCCCTCTAAGGTATGGGGACCAGCAACTGACTTAATGAATATGCATCCATTCAATTTAACTCAAACTTGAAGAAGGATAAACATTCGGCTATCCGATGGTAAAAGGAAAAATACTGAAAGGATGATAGACTACTCCATGAAATAGAATAAGCCTTAGCCTCTAGGATATATATGGAGGGATTTATATTCCTAAAAAAATCTCAAAACAAATAACCCATTCATCTATAAAATAAAAGAATAAATATTCTTATGGAAAAGGAAAAGGGCTAGTGCCTAAAAATAAGTGTGATATGGCTTGAGGTAGGTGATGTCAATACAAAAATTTTCCATCGTTTTGCAAATTGCTAGAAAAATATAAATTCAGTTTGGAAAATAGAGAAAGGGGATAGCTCCTAAGATAAAAATTTCTATATTTCCTTAGAAGGAGTCATTTAAAGATGGGAAAAGAGACACCATAGATTCCATCCTTCATCTATCCAGTTTCTTCCCATATTTGTAGACTCAGAAGACAATCAAAACCTTATGGAAGAACTGGCAAAAGAGGAATTGTTTAAAACTTTTTACATATTTTAAAGATAAAACCCCTGGGATATATGGGATACTCATATCATTTTTTCTTATCTTTTATGAATTCAAAAATGAGGATATTCACATGCTACTTAAAGTTTCGTGACTTTCTAGGAAAGTCCACGAGGATTTCAATACCACTTTCATTTCCCTTATCCCAAAGACAAATAACATAATCATACTTGCGAGTTTTCACCCGATATACCTATGCAATATCATCTACAAAATCATCTCTAAAATTATCTAAAATAGATTGAAATAAATTCTCTCAAAACAAGTTTCATAGGAGTAGTTTGGTTTCCTCAAAGGATGTAAAATTTATGAGGCCATTAGTGTTTCTCAAGAAGGTATACACTCCATAAAAACAAAACCTTGAAGGCCATGATTGTAGTGGAAATTTCCAAGGAATTGGGTAGAGTGAGTTGGCTTTACCTTTTCCTTATACTCATTCATTTGGGTTTCATCTTATATGATGCAGGCAAGGAAACACACAGGCATACCCCGCAGGGTCTCTGCACGCACCTCCCGCTCTCAGGATCGATCAAAATTCCCTCTTCTGTTGAGATGAAGTGTCTCCTTGGATTCCCTCGGGAATCACTGAGAAAATCCGATCCACAGGTCCTTATTTTACCCGCATGGCCTTCTGCACTTGACCATGGTTTTTTCCCTGTTCTTAATTTCAGGAGTCGGGGTTTCATGTTCCTCATCGTCAAGAGTCCCTGTATTCTTCAATCCTCGATCTTTGATGGCTCTCTACCCAGCCTTAGCCCCTACTGGCTAGGCTCTCTAGTCCATGTGACTAGTCCTTCTAATATCGTAGCCTTATCTCCTCCTGTCGGGGTTTTTGGGTTCAAATTCCCTATGGGCTCCTTTTCCCGTTAGCCCTCTAGGCCAAGCTCTTGGTCCACGTGACCTTCTATCTCACAAGACCGCAGCCTTGCATCCCCATTGGGGTTTTGAACTTTTCAATGCCAAATTGCAAACGTCCTCAGGACTCGCGATTCCTTGAATCCCGACGTGCCTTTTACGCGTTAGCCCTCTTGACTAGCTCCTGGCCAATATGACCGTTGTTCCTATGACCATAGTCCTATCTCCTGTCGGGGCTATGGGGTTTCACATGTCAAAAGCATTTTCTCACGGGATTTTCTGATTCCTCGAATCCCGACTCTCTAATCTACTGACAGTTGTCCCTCATGATGGCACTGTCCTCCTCCTCTGCTGTGTTGACAGTTGGCTCCCACTCATCGGGGCATCGCATTTCGCAATTCCAAAGTGCACAAACAACTCGTCATCGAGATCATCGATATCCTAATGAACCAAACACTGATGGACAACTTCCTTATCGGGACTTTTCCTGATGACACTGATCGCTGGCATGCGTCCTTCCAGATGGACGATCCCGATTCCTCCAGGATTTCGAGACTTTCGATGTCCCAACTCCTTCGACCTCAGGAAATCCAATTTCCTGATGTCGAATATGCCGACGATCGCTCGATCTCCGCCACGTATCTCCACCAACGGATGGTCCAGATCCTCCCGGTGTTTTGAGACTTGGAATGTCTCAATTTTCTTGTCCTCGAGAATCCTGATTTCCCGATGGCTTCTATCCCGATGGCTGACCTCGTGCAACTCCTGCTCGATCCGATGGCTGACAGGATATTTGCTCTAGATCTGATGACTCAGATCATTCCTCCTCGACGCTGAATCCAAAGACTAAACTCTAAGTACCTTCTCTTGATCCAACGACTTACGGGATTTTTGAGTGAGATCCGACGGCTCACGGTCTCCTCCTTCTGTAGGCTCCTCCTGAGCTCCCGCGCTTTCTTCTTGGACTTGGAAGAATTTCACGTTCTCAAAGGCTTCGAACTTTGCGCTCTTCTCTCTCTGCGCGCTCCTTTTACCTTGAGCCTCGTTGCGCGTAATAAAACCACTGGCTCCTCCTGAGATTTTATCTCCCTTCGAATCCTCAAAGGATTCTTTTGACTGCTGCGCCTCTGCAGAGTCCTCTCACACAAAGTGCTATCTATCCTGAGCTTCTCCTGTAGCTCCGACCTCCACAGGAATTCATTTCTTCTTCTCTTTCTCCCACAGATGGAGAATATAATGCCTTCCTGGTAGTGTCTCTGCTCAAGCAACCTCTTGCTGAGTCTTTTAGGGTGTTCAACAACCCTGTAAAGATCCCTCAGTGGACCCGTCCTCCAGCTCCAGAACTCAAAGAGTTCTTTTCTTCTTGTGTCTGTCTGCACACTGACTCGATGCCTCCTGGCAGAGTTTCCCTTCTGTTAGTGCTCTGTGATTTGCCCAAGGCTGCGGAGGCAATCACAGAGGTAACCTCAAACCACTTGGAGTCTTGGATATATCCCTCCAAGACTCAGAGAGGGATCTCTCTTTCTGAATTAACTTGGTATGGAATAGGACATATGTTAGGCTAGCTATGAAAGTATGGGGTTTTTTATTTTTAAATGGTTAGTTTGGGACAACAAGGAGGGCCATTGGGAAAATGGGGTCTGCGCTTAAATGTGTGATTCACTCTCATATCTAAACAAAACTCTTACACAGGGCAAGGTAGTGGAAGTGTTGTATCGAATTAAGTTTGAATGGTGTCAATTTGAGCAAGAACTAGGGGATGAAAAAGCGAGAAAATGAGCAATTAAGAATTCATAAACTAAGCTTTTTAGAGGAGAAACATAAAGATTATCACAAGATCATATGAAGAGTATTTCACAATAAATTCGGCTCTATTACTATCTTATGATAATGAGAAATTGAAAACAAACGAAATGATAACAGGAAAACACTCAACAGAGAAGGGAAACGCCACCAACACCTCCACACAGGAATCCTGTAAACAACATGTCTATTACTGATCATTCATCTAAAGATTACAGAAAGAGTTCTCTGGCCAAACATAGCCCACTATCCAGCAAAGAAATTACGCCCTCTTCAGGTCCAGCCAAAAAGAAAGACATTTTACTGCTGAAAACCCACTCACACAGGTCTAACCTCCTCACATAGCCTGAACCCTATTCTATCTTTTACATATGCATAAATAGAAAAATTTCCTCAGCCATGCCAAGACTCGTACTCTACCTCTGTTTTCTGAAAATAGAAAACAGTTACAGAGATTTACACATGTCAATTGTCTCCTAAAACAAATCAAACAGTAAGTCAAAGGGAAACTAAATTTAGAAATTGTTTTCTTTGGTTGTCCTGAATTTGCTGAAGGGTTGTGATGCCTATCCCTCGAATCTTGAAAATAATGGCCACTTGTCCCTTTGACTGCTGGTCCTGTGCCTGGGAAAAAGAGATACTCTGCCACCTCCCTCTAACTGTTGCCTCGGATTCTGGAGATGATATTGTTCTTGTTGGCTTTCCTCCTGTAATTGCTCAACTGTAATTTGAATGCCCTTCTGGAAAATGCCACTTGTGCTCTACTAATATCCAAAACATTGAACAGATTCACCACCTGATGATGATCTGCACCTAGAAAGATGAATAATTGGTTGATATGAGGATCTAGATATGATCTTCAGTTATTGAATTACTGCCACATGCCCTTGACTGCCAGCTGCATTTGAAACGATGCTTCAAAACAATGATGCTCTGCCACTTGTGTAACTGCTACCTAAATATGTGGATCAAACTGTTGTAGTCGGGTTCCTTGTTTTCCAGTAACCTTAACATCATCATCTAAATTGTGGTTTCCATTCTGTAGGTCCAAGAGTAAATCCTTTGCAGTTGCTTTTGCATTTTCATTTCTCCTTTGTATGACAGCTTCTAGGTGTGACGGGTCGTATTCAAATTACAGATACAACTCCCTTAAGGTTTTGTGTATATGTTGTTGGCTTCATCCTACTGGGTATTATATAGTAGTAATAAATACAAACAATTTGAAAGACAAAATCATGATTTTTGTCATTTCTTACGTGCAGCTCAATTTTTTCTCATTTTTATGGATATACCTTAAGTTTACAAGTTCATAGTTGATATCAGTGAGAATGTTTTTTGACCAATAGAGTGATCTCTTGCCCATACATAACAATTTCCTTTACTTGAAAGCATGCATTTCCATAGCTTGGCCTGCATTTGAGAGTTCATTACCTTAGGCCCCCAATCACGGGCAATACCAAAACACAATTTCCAAATATTTTGTTGTTTCTTTTCATAGCAGACCTCGTCTATGCTTGTAATCATTCACAATTAAGGTTAGACTATGCCTCCTTCCATCATTAGTAGGAACTTGCACACCACATGCTTCCTCAATCTCCTGCTTTCTAGCCATAAATGCTAAAGGTCCCCCCTTGAGCACCCCCATACTTCTGCAATTCAACAAGTGATATAGGACGTTCGAAATCATGCAGAGAAAACACCTTTGCATCTTCAGATACAGGAGCCTCGGTGTCCACAAGCTTTCCTTCATCCTTGGTAGTTTCCAATGCTGCAGCAGTTGCAACTTCCTCTGCCTTGGTTGCATCTGCCTCTATGTTAGCACCTGTGTTGCCTTCAACAACATTTCCCTTTGTAGTGTAATAATTTTGAGATTGAGTCCAACGCTGAGTAAAAGGATCATACCCTACTTCAGCTGCTTTAAGATTAAGGTTCAGAGGCTTGATCTCAGAAGCATTCTTGAAATTTTCAGCCTTGTTTTTCTTATTCATCTCTGCAAGCATCAAGGCTTTTGCATTCTTTCTTTTGCTCTGAACAAAAAAGACTTCTAATTCCTTTAACCTTGTTTTGATTCTATCTTCCTCTGAATACTCATGCCTACTCTCTGCAAGCTCCATCTCTCTTCTAATCCTATCCTTTTCAGCAACCACATTTGAAGGCCTTGAAGAAGCCCACTTCTCTTCCACTGAAACTCGTATTTGCTCTTTTGAGTCTTTCTCTCTAATGGTTACTGATGTTTCTGAGTCAACCGTTATCGCAAATGCACACCTAACTCATCCATTCTTGCATATCTCTTGCCAATGGAGGTGCCTGTTATATCTATCTTGTGGGATATACCTGCTCCAGTTAATGACTTTGAAATAAGTTGAGTTGTTACCTCGTATTTCTCATTTTGCACCAGAGGGAACACTGTGCATTTTATTCATGCTAATAATGGCGTGAAACTGAAAACGTTGTATTGTTCATCCCCAGCCTTGCCTGGTCGTGTATAAAAGTAGTGCTCATACAAGCAGTAAATGATTTTACCAACACCAAACAATGGCTCAATCACGGAAGGTGTGAAAACTCTCTGGTGCTATTTTTTTTTTATTCCTTTAGATATAGAGACCATGTCCTTTGTAAGAGTGATAGTTTGGCCAAGTTTGCAAACTTGAAATGGTGCCTTCCCTTCAGACTCCAAATGAGCTTTAAGTTCCATAGCTTCTGCTTCACTCATGGCCTCTAAAGCTTCAACAATCATCTTCTAGTTCTTCTTAAATTCCATCCCCAACTCTCTCTTTACTGGAGTTATAACTAATTTCTCTACCTCCCTGGGCTCTGGATATGTTTCATGAGCCACAAGAGGCACAACACTTTTTTCATTTTGTGCCTTCAAGTCATAAGCAAATCTATCTGCAAGACCAACACATTCAACCCATCCATAAGAACACTCTATTTCTGCATCCCAACAGTCAGCTACATAATGAACCATTTCGTTCTGTAAATGCTTCCTGAAACGCAGACGCTCCTTATGAATTCCAAGCGTTGTTAGAAACAAGTAAGTCCTTCCTATGTAGTGCCCCAACGTCTCATTGTTAATAGTTCCCTTGGCAACTGCTTCCCCCAGACGAATCTTTATGGGTGATTTTAGAGCCATTTGCTCTTCTCTAGAATAGAGGAGAAATTCCAAATCAACAACATTTTTGAACTTTGGATGAGATTTATCATCAGGATTGACAAAGTGTTCAATCTCAGCAAGAGTGAATTCTCGTACTCTCAAGAGCCCTTGACTGTCAACGCATGGGGACTTAGCGATTCCTGAGCTTTAACCATATGTGGCTTAATGGTATCCTTTGACACTTCATAACCCTCCATGCATGCATGCTTCCCTGCGTTTGACACCTTGAATCTGGTTCAAACACCTGGCATAGGGTTTAAAGGCTATGTTTTATATATTTTTTTGACTTTCTGTGGGCAATATCCCACATTCACATCGTAAACTGAACGTTGGGTGATTATATGAGCCAATAGTCACATGTTGTCTTGATGAAGTGAGCCCAAGGCTGGGATTTGGAGTTTGGTGTTGGCGCTGGTGCTGGCTTGTGTGTTTGTTGTTGGTGCATAGAATGGCGCTTACCCTTGGTGTTGAGTATTCGAAGGTTGGCCCTAGGCCAATATAATTTTTGGAACAATATTTGTCAATTTTTTCATAAAACTTTGCATAAAGACCGAGGGGCCAATTTTTGCTCAATTCACCAAAAATAGATTATAAAAAACCCAAATTTGGCTAATAAACCCAACTTTGCATTTACCCACAAGAATAAAAAAATTTGCCATTCAAACCAATCCACAATTTTTTGCTAAAAATGCACCAGAATTCGCCTTGAAGCTCGCATGCAAGTACTCATCTTATGCTTAGACAATGTCGAGCGCTTTCTGATGCCTTCACCTTGCGTCATGAGGAAAAGCATAACGCCTGAAATAGATAGATAGAGTCAGAATATTGATTCCCCTATTATATAGGGTTCTAACATAGGCTCCACCTGGGGAAGATAGCTCCGAAGGAGGTGTCTATAATCCATTGAACTTTGAATTTCGCAGACCAACTGATCATTGGGCTGCCCCCAAATTGTAAAATGAAAATAAAACTATGAAGAGATAAAAAAGAAAAGTGCTCATCTTGTTGATCTTATTGGCGCATTCCTACCTACCCTACTTTGCTAACAGTTACTGCTTCAATCATGTAATGAAAAAGTGCCAATGAAGCCAACCCAGTAGCTGATCCTATGATTGGGATTCCTCATCATGCTTGACAAAAATCAAGGTTGAAATATGTACTGGGAACTGGTGACATATTTGGTCCTTATAGAGAAAACATGTTTGAAAACTCAAGCTAACATAAACCTCCATGTAATCTGCTATAGGATCAATTAAAGAATGACGCATGATATTCATTCCTAGATCTTCTATGACTAGTAGATCAGTTGCATCCTCAAAATCAAACCATGCATCTACAACTTCAGCCTTATACTTGAAAACATACTCATCATCAGTCTGCAAATCAACATGTAGTACGATTTCCTCTTGCTTTGGAGAAGGAAGATTTTCCAAGAATTCTTTGAGATCTAGGAAATTGTATGACTAAATTTGAGAATCCAAAAGTTCAATATCATTTTCGAACTTTTCAACAACTAGCTCAAGAAAACAAAGTTTACTTTTAGGAGGAAATTTGCTCGAGTCCAAAATACGAAACACAATTGTTAAAAAGTCTTCATCAATGTGAAATTCTGCTAACTTAGCCCTGAATTCTTCTATGGCTTCACAAGATATAGGATTCGCCACATACCCTATCATCTTGAAACATCATCAAGGCTTTGAAATTTGGATTCTTCAGTAGTGAAGTCGCTTGTGAAATTTGAAGCTCGGGATCTTGAACAATGGAGTTGCCAGGTGAATGGTACATCCTTCCTATGTTTGGCTTCTGTTCACCATCAGAAGTCAAATCTGAACTTGAAGTGCACCTCTGGAGTACGTCCCCAGTGAAGTCACCAAAAATGTTAGCGCTCTATGATTTTCCTAAGGCTGCGGAGGCAATCACAGAGGTAACCTCGAACCACTTGGAGTCTTGGATCTAGCCCTCCAAGACTCAGAGAGTGATCTCTCTTTCTGAATTAACTTGGTATGGAATAGGACAGATGTTAGGCTAGCTATGAAAGTATGGGGTTTTTTATTTTTAAATGGTTAGTTTGGGATAGCAAGGAGGGCCATTGGGCAAATGGGGTCTACGCTTAAATGTGTGATTCACTCTCAGATCTAAAAAAAAATCTTACACAGGGCAAGGTAGTGGAAGTGTTGGATCGAATTAAGTTTGAATGGTGTCGATTTGAGGAAGAACTAGGGGATGAAAAAGTGAGCAAATGAGCAATTAAGAATTCATAAACTAAGATTTTTAGAGGAGAAACATAAAGATTATCACAATATCAGATGCAGAGTATTTCACAATAAATTCTTCTCTATTACTATCTCTGATAATGAGAAATTGAAAACAAACGAAATGATAACAGGAAAACACTCAACAGAGAAGGGAAATGCCACCAACACCTCCGCACAAGAATCCTGTAAACAACATGTCTATTACTGATCATTCATCTAAAGATTACAAACAGAGCCCTCTGGCCAAACATAGCCCACTGTCCAGCAAAGAAATTATGCCCTCTTCAGGTCCAACCAAAAAGAAATACATTTTGCTGCTGAAAACCCACTCACACAGGTCTAACCTCCTCACACAGCCTGAACCCTGTTTTGTCTTTTACATATGCATAAATAAAAAAAATTCCTTGGCCTTGCTAAGACTCGTGCTCTACCTCTATTTTCTGAAAAATAGAAAACAGTTACAGAGATTTACACATGTCAATTGTCTCCTAAAACAAATCAAACATTAAGTCAAAGGGAAACTAAATTTAGAAACTGTTTGCTTTGGTTGTCCTGAATTTGTTGAAAGGTTGTGATGCCTATCCCTCGAATCTTTGAAATAATGGCCACTTGTCCCTTTGACTGCTAGTCCTGTGCCTGGGAAAAAGAGATACTCTACCACCTCCCTCTAACTGTTGCCTCGGATTCTGGAGATGATATTCTTCTTGTTGGCTTTCCTCCTGTAATTTCTCAACTGTAATTTGAATGCCCTTCTGGAAAATGCCACTTGTGCTCTGCTAATATCCAAAACATTGAACAGATTCACCACCTGATGATGATCTATGCCTAGAAAGTTGGATAATTGGTTGATATGAGGATCTAGATATAATCTTCAATTATTGAATTACTGCCACATGCCCTTGACTGCCAGCTGCATTTGAAACGATGCTTCAAAACAATGATGCTCTTCCACTTGTGTAATTGTTACCTAAATATGTGGATCAAACTATTGTAGTCGGGTTCCCTGTTTGCCACTAACCTCGGCATCATCATCTAAATTGTGGTTTCCATTCTGTAGTTCCAAGAGTAAATCCTTTGCAGTTTCTTTTGCATTTTCATTTCTCCTTTGTATGACAGCTTCTAGGTGTGATGGGTCGTATTCAAATTACAGATACAACTCCCTTAAGGTTTTGTGTATATGTTGCTGGCTTCATCCTACTGGGTATTATATAGTAGTAATAAATACAAACAATTTGAAAGATAAAATCATGATTTTTGTCATTTCTTATGTGCAACTTAGTTTTTTCTCATTTTTATGGATATACCTTAAGTTTACAAGTTCATAGTTGATATCAGTGAGAATGTTTTTTGACCAACAGAGTGATCTCTTGCCCATACATAAAAATTTCCTTTACTTGACAACATGCATTTCCATAGCTTGGCCTGCATTTGAGAGTTCATTACCTTAGGCCCCCAATCACGGGCAATCCCGAAACACAATTTCCAAATCTTTTGTTGTTTCTTTTCACAGCAGACCTCGTCTACCCTTGTAATCATTCATAGTTAAGGTTAGGCTATGCCTCCTTCCATCATTAGTAGGAACTTGCACGCCACATGCTTCCTCAATCTCCTGCTTTCTAGCCATAAATGCTAAAGGGCCCCCCTTGAGCACCTCCATACTTCTGCAATTCAACAAGTGATATAGGAAGTTCAAAATCATGCAGAGAAAAAACCTTTGCATCTTCAGATACAGGAGCCTCAGTGTCCACAAGCTTTCCTTCATCCTCAACAGTTTCCAATGCTGCAGCAGTTGCAGCTTCCTCTGCCTTGGTTGCATCTGCCTCTATGTTAGCACCTGTGTTTCCTTCAACAACATTTCCCTTTGTAGTGTAATAATTTTGATATTGAGTCCAGCGCTGAGTAAAAGGATCATACCCTACTTCAGCTGCTTTAAGATTAAGGTTCGAAGGCTTGATCTCAGAAGCATTCTTGAAATTTTCAGCCTTGTTTTTCTTATTCATCTCTGCAAGCATCAAGGATTTTGCATTCTTTCTTTTGCTCTGAATGGAAAAGACTTCTAATTCCTTCAACCTTGTTTTATTTCTATCTGCCTCTGAATATTCATACCTGCTCTCTGCAAGCTCCATCTCTCTTCTAATCCTATCCTTTTCAGCAGCCACATTTGAAGGCCTTGAAGAAGCCCACTTCTCTTCCACTGAAACTCATATTTTCTCTTTTGAGTCTTTCTCTCTAATGGTTACTGATGTTTCTGAGTCAACCGTTATCACAAACGGCACACCTAACTCATCCGTTCTTTCATATCTCTTGCCAATGGAGGTGCCTGTTATATCTATCTTGTGGGATATACCTACTCCAGTTAATGACTTTGAAATAAGTTGAGTTGTTACCTTGTATTTCTCATTTTGCACCGGAGGGAACACTGTGCATTTTATTGGTGCTAATAAGGGCGTGAAACTGAAAACATTGTATTTTTCATCCCCAGCCTTGCTTGGTCGTGTATAAAAGCAGTGCTCATACAAGCAGTAAATGATTTTACCAACACCAAACGATGGCTCAATCAGAGAAGGTGTGAAAACTTTCTGGTGCTCTTTTGTTTTTATTCCTTTAGATATATAGACCATGTCCTTTGTAAGAGTGATAGTTTGTCCAAGTGTGCAAACTTGAAATGGTGCCTTCCCTTCAGACTCCAAATGAGCTTTAAGTGCCATAGCTTCTGCTTCACTCATGGCCTCTAAAGCTTCAACAATCATCTTCTGGTTCTTCTTAAATGCCAGCCCCAACTCTCTCTTTGCTGGAGTTATAACTAATTTCTCTACCTCCCTAGGTTCTGGATATGTTTCATGAGCCACAAGAGGCACAACACTTTTTTCAGTGTGTGCCTTCAAGTCATAAGCAGATCTATCTGCAAGACCAACACATTCAACCCATCCATAAGAACACTCTATTTCTACATCCCAACAGTCAGCTGCATAATGAGCCATTTCATTCTGTAAATGCTGCCTGAAATGCAGACACTCCTTATGAATTCCAAGCGTTGTTAGAAACAAGTAAGTCCTTCCTATGTAGTACCCCAGCATCTCATTGTTAATAGTTCCCTTGGCAACTGCTTCCCCCAGACAAATCTTTATGGGTGATTTTAGAGCCATTTGCTCTTCTCTAGAATAGAGGAGAAATTCCAAATCAACAACATTTTTGAACTTTGGATGAGATTTATCATCAGGATTGACAAAGTGTTCAATCTCAGCAAGAGTGAATTCTCGTACTCTCAAGAGCCCTTGACTATCGGCACATGGGAACTTAGCGATTCTTGAGCTTTAACCAGATGTGGCTTAATGGTATCCTTTGACACTTCATAACCCTCCATGCATGCGTGCTTCCCTGTGTTTGACACCTTGAATCTGGTTCAAACACCTGGCATAGGGTTTAGAGGCTGTGTTTTATATATCTTTTTGACTTTCTGTGGGCAATATCCCACATTCACATGGTAAACTGAACGTTGGGTGATTATATGAGCCAATAGTCACATGTTGTCTCGATGAAGTGAACCCGAGGCTGGGCTTTGGAGTTTGGTGTTGGCGCTGGTGCTGGCTTGTGTGTTTGTTGTCGGTGCATAAAATGGAGCTTACCCTTGGTGTTGAGTATTCGAAGGTTGGCCCTAGGCCAATATAATTTTTGGAACAATATTTGTCAATTTTTTCATAAAACTCCGCATAAAGGATGAGGGGCCAATTTTTGCTCGATTCACCAAAAATAGATTATAAAAAACCCAAATTTGGCTAATAAACCCAACTTTGCATTTACCCACAAGAATAAAAAATTTGCCATTCAAACCAATCCACAATGTTTTGCTAAAAATGCACCGGAATTTTCCTTGAAGCTCGCGTGCAAGTACTCATCTTATGCTTAGACAGTGTCGAGCTCTTTCTGCCGCCTTCACCCTGCGTCATGAGGAAAAGCATAATGCCTGAAATAGATAGATAGAGTCAGAATACTAATTCCCCTATTATATAGGGTTCTAACACCTTCCACAGAAGGTTTAGCAGTTCTGTCTTCTTCTCCTTTGCACCTATGCACTCGCTCGATGCCCACCTGGCAGAGCTTCACAGAATCCTCAGTGATTCTGGTCCTTCTTCCTGAACTCACAGCAGAGTCCTTCTTCTGTGCACTCCTTTCACTGGCTCAATGCCCACTTGGCAGAGCTTTACATAATCCTCAGTGATTTTGTTTTCTTCTTCTAACTCTCAATAGAGTTCTTCCTCAAATGCACCGCAGCGCATATGCTCAATGCCCACTTGGCAGAGCTCTACAAAATTCTATCTGCAACTGTGTTTCTCATACACAGTCTTACCTCCAAGGTATTCAGCACCCTTGAGGTCTTCTCCTGAGTTGTTGACTCCAGTTCCTGTGCCGCAGCACGTCTCTGTCTGAACCCCCAGAATTTAGAAGTGCATCCTCTATGCACTGGTATTCAGAGTCCGTAGTACTATGTCACGCCCTCCTGACATGAAACCTCAAAGACCTTGAAGCCTAAAAAAAAACAACTCTTGCAGAATGCATCAACATAACATACATCTACAACATACATAAAGAACACACACAGACATCCACATAACACAGAATAATGCAGGAAAAACTACTCTTTGTATTAAAAATGGCAATTCCTGTAATTACAAGGTGTTATGAGCACTCTCTTGCTCTTCTCCTCTCTACCTTGACTAACTCACTCTTCTCTTACTCAAAATGAGATCTCAAAATCTCTTTTACCTGAGGGGGCTCTTAGAGCGCTTCCCTCCAGATATACCTACCTTATTCAATTACATTGAATGGGCTGTCTAGTCCAGAATCGGATCTAGATCTCATCCATACAAACATTAATGGTCGATCTACTCTACGCCTTCACAAAGGCACGGATCTACAACTCACCAGCTTAAAACATTAATTACATTTATTTTCAAATTCAAATGAGGTTGCGCCTCTCTCTTCATCTTTGATTGCATACGCTCGACGCGGCTGGCTAGATGGTTGCCTGTCTGACATGGAGAGATGCTCTTGCATCAAAATCCTCAACTACAAAATCATGAGCTCCTACTCATGCGCTTCCCCTCTAAGCGATTGGAAATCCTCTTGGATCCCAAACAAATATCTGGATCTTTCCATCTGCTCCATTCAGCTGCTGCTGTTGCTTCTGTTGCGTAGATGTTGTTGCTTCCTTTCTGCCCAGCCTCTCCTTGCTGGCAGTCTACACTGACCTCAACATCATCCTTTTGATCTCCTCGATCACTGCATCCAACTGCTCCAATGGTTGGTTCTGTTTCTGCAGTCTCCTCAGCTGCAAAAATTTTCTGCAATTGGGTAGATCATCATGATCTCCCGTGACTTCTTCTTCATCTTCATATGTGGCCTCAAGTTGCCACTCTGCTGCAGACTTCAGCTCTGCAGTCTCCCTTTGACTGACTTGTTGTTTAGTCACCTTCCCTGACAACTCAACTTCTGTCAGTTCTCTTGCTGGCCCTATATTGTTCAGCCAATCCTCCAATATCTCTAGCTCCATCTCCCATGGAGTGATAACTTTATCTGCCTACTCTTCGGCTTCCTTCGCTGCTAGCTTCAGTGCTACAGCTTCTTTCTTTTCAGCTCCGTGGCTGAAATCATTGAGCCATTCCTCAGAACGCTCATTCTCCTCTGCTTCTACTTTTGCTTGGGCAATCTCAAACACCTGCTCCAATTCCTCCTTGACAGTCTCAGCCAACTATTCTTCTGCTATTGCTACACCATCTGCAACATAGATTTTTGCCTCCTACTGGGCAAATGGTAGGAATAATCCAATTCCCCCAATCATCAAAATATCATCCTGATCTTCCTCCTCTTCTGTTAGCTGCACCTGCTAATCTAAATTCATCTCTGAACTCACCTGCTCTATCAGCTCCCCTGGTTGATTTCAACTCACTTTTGATTTTATGAGACCCACAGATAGTCTCATATGCTCATCCCTGCCCACCTGGAAAAATGGGATGCTTCCGCTTCCCTCTTGGCAGACTATGAGATCAACCGATCCCATCTTCATCAGCACTCCTTGCTAAATTGAACTCACCTCCGAGTCCATGAGACCTTCAGATGGTCTCAAATTCTCATCTCTGCCCACTTGGCAGTCTAATATGCTTCCACTGCCCTCCTGACAGTCTTCGAGATCCTGCAGCGACCTCTTATCATTGCCCAGCTGGCAATGTGAAATTCCCTGGCTATCCTCCTGACAGTCCGTGAGACCCCGCAGTGATCTCAATTCATTGCCCTCCTGGCAATTTGGAATTTCTTCTCTACCCTTCTGGCAGTGCTTGAGATCATTAGCCGATCCCAATTCATTCTCCTCATCATCGAGACTTTCCCCAGTCTCTGGTTCGCATACCTGAACCATCTTCTTATCCTGCCATAGCTTCAATTCGAGCTCATCTATTTTTTCCATTATTTCAGCGAGCTCTCTATCCATCCCTGCACGCTTTATTCTAGTGTTTTTCCTCCCAGCATGCCTATGCCCTTCAGTAGCCATGTTGCTACTTCTATTTGCCTTCCTGGCAAATCTTCTGCTGTCACTCTGCATCCTGAGCATTTCCAGCTTCATCCTATAGTCCTCCTGACTGTCTTCTCGACTGCTACCTACCTGCAAACAATCCTTACAGAGTCCTCAACAA
>JASDQU010031522.1:5399-19250 GCA_032191745.1 Picea mariana | reverse complement strand
TTTCATGGAGGTTGTGTTGATTTCATCCCGGATTTCTATGTCGTAAAGGTCATTTTCTAATTTCCTTAGATCCATTGAAATACTATGTCGGCTCTATTCAATTTATTCATTTTGTGAGGCATAGTCCAGTGCCCATCGCTCGTGCTCATCTAAACGATATTCAAGTATGCCGTAAAACTTTTTGAAAGACAACCCCTTTAAAATATCAACTTGTTCCTGGAAGGATTCTTTGGTGACTGACAAGGATTTGAGAATTAAGTTAGGATCTTGAACCTTGTTGGTAGTTCCGGCTAAGTCCATCTGGAGCAGGCTTGTGACTAAATCTTTCTTTTCTGATATGACTTGTTTACATGATTTGACAATGAGCTTCAGGTTTTCAACTTTCTTTTGCCAGCATGCTTTTAATTTTTTGGTGTGATTTGGGGAGGGGAGTTTCTCCTGTCTTCTTTTTAGTTCTGATGTGTTGACGACATAGTTGGAAAAAGGCACCAGTACCTACTCACAGAAAAGTTGTTCATTTTTTAAATTCGCCTCCAAATGTTCCAGCAAATCATTGGCCTTCTTTCCGAAGGAAACTAAATTTTGCGATGTTTCCCAGGCTTCAGTAACTAGCTGCATTCTTTTTTTGATGTTATTTTCTACAAGGGCTCTAGAGCATGCAAGGAGGGTAGAGGATACTTTCATCTTCGTTGCAGTGGTAGCAGGCATGATTTTTTCCAAAGGACTGGCAAATTTTGGGGTTGCAATGAAAGCCTGCTCAAATTTGTTGAGGTGCTATTTTAGATTGGCATGATCCATTTCCATTCCTCCAATGGAATCATGAAGAATGTCACCGGTTACTAGGTGAAATGAGCAAATTTGGGATGACGACATTTTGCTAAAGTCAATCTCTATGCAAGATTTTCCTTTCTTGTTTGTTACATCTCTCTTTTCAATGACCATTCTTTTAGATTGGATGTCAAAAATAACTCTCTGGATTATGAAGGATTCATCTATGTCAAAAAATTTGGTGTCAGATATTTCCACCGCGGATGACCCAATTTTCTACGTGTGTTGTTCTTCAATTTCAAGTTGCAGTTTTCCACTTTCAATTTCAGGTTTCTCCGCCTGCCCTGCATTGTTTTTTCTCTTCTTCGTTAGTGGAATTTTGTGAGAACTATCAATATTTATGTGAGGAGGGTTCTTATCTCCTCCTCCATTCGAATATTTCTAGGTTGTTTTCTTACTGGGGTGGAACGTCGAAGCGATGCTCTGTGATGCCATGCTTTTGGGAGTGTTGGCAGGGGACTGGGTACTCTTCTCAACGGATACGTTTCCATGTTATTTGTACAATTTAGTCGCACTTTGCAATGTCTTTGCGTCGCAATCAACAGAAGCAGAATTGTTGTTGACACTGTCCATGTGTTGGGTTAGGTGTCTATGGATAAAAGAGGTGTTAAAGCCAACACCCAGTAAATGTTCTCGAAAAATTCCATTAGGGTCAAACACTTTTATCCTTTCAGCGTACGTTAGGTTCAATTTCTTGAAATGGGCGGCAAACTTGTCAATCTTGTTGATGTTTCTGTACATGAAGTCTCCGACTTTCCAGGGCAGAGGAATGAGCTATTTTTTTTTCTTGTCATGGAAAAAATGAAACCATTGGTTGTATTGCCTTGCTATTTCTGCAACAAACATCTTGTCTTTGATGTGGCATGGAAGGAAGGCATTATTTTCCTTAGAGCCAAAGACCATGAGGACAATGTGATTTTCCTCTTGCTCAAGTATGCCCTTTCTGTTCAAAAACTTGGTTTCCTAGCCAGACATCCACGGAGCATCCTTGCCTAACAGTAAATATTTGAAAACTGGGACAAAGCCATTAAAAACTTCATAAAAACAATGGAAGGCCTTGTGCCTCCATAGGCCCTCATGCCATAATGTTACTGGGTCGAATCCACAGTTTATTTTATTTGAAAGAGAAATTTTTGGAAACGGACAACAATACACAATTGCGAAAATAAAGTATGATGACATATAAAATTTATTCGATTCTTTGAATCGTGACAACTGGAAACAAAGATCAATGGAAATTAGGTTCCCCCAATCGAAAATGTATTGTTCCTTGACTATGAAATACAAAATATAAATAATTATATGGGAAATGCTTGTTGTGGATGCCTGTCCTGTTATTCTTGTAAACAACCAAGCAATTTCCCAGAATGGATTTTGATGCAGGAGCATCTCTCCACGTCAACCATCCAGCCAGCCAGCCAAGTCGAGCGCATGCATTCAAAGCTGAGGAGAGAGGCGCAGTCCTCATTTAAAATCTGAATTGAATGTAATTAAATGTTGCAGGCTGGTGAGCCATAGAGCCGTGCCTTTGTGCATGTTGTAGATAAGATCGGCCTTTAATGTTTGTATGGTTTAGATCTAGATCCGGATAGTGGACTAGACAGCCAATTCAATGTAATTGAATAGGGTAGGTATATTGGAGGGAAGAGCTCGAAGAGCCCCCTCAGGTAAAAGAGACTTAGGATCTCATTTTGTGTAAGTCAAGTAAGTGTAGAGTGTGTGATAATCTGCAAGTAGAGAGCAGAAGAGGAAGAGATGGGACCTTGTTACAGGCCGTGCTCAGGAACACCTTGTATATACAGGCATTTTCCATTTAATATAAACAGAAGCAGTTTTTCCTGCATGTATTTCTGTGTTGAATGAATGTCTGTGAGTGTTCTTTATATGCTGTGAATGTATTCTAGGAATTTGCAGGGTTTGTTTGATTTCAGGTGAAGGTCTTTGAGGCTTCACACCAGGAGGGTGTGACAGAACACTGCGGGTTCTGATAGCTGTGCACATAGGATGCATTTCTGAACACTGCGGGTTCAGACAAAGACGTGCTGCAGCACAAGAACTGGAGTCAACAACTCAGGAAAAAGACCTCAAGGTTGTTGAATACCTTGGAGGCAAGGCTGTGGGAGAAGAACACAATTGTAGACAGAATCTCCAAGGAGTTATGTGAATCTATGCCAGGTGGGTATTGAGCCAATTCAAGGAGTGCACAGAGGAAGGAACTCTGTTGTGAGTTCAGAAGAATTAGAATCACTGAGGATTCTAAGAGCTCTACCAAGTGGGCATTGAGCATATGCACAGTGGTGCATTGAGAAGAACTCTGTTGTGAGTTCAGAAAGAGGACCAGAATCACTGAGGATTCTGAGAGCTCTGCTAGGTGGGCATTTAGTGGGTGCATAGGTGCATAGGAGGAAAAAACTGATGAACATTCTATGGAAGGAAGACACTCTGCCAGGTGGGCATTTGAGTCAATGTGTAGATAGGCATAGGAAGAAGAGAACTCTTTCAGTTCTATAATTGAAGGAAGAATCCACTGAGGGATCTTCACAGGGTTGTTGAACACCCTGTAGCACTCAGCAAGAAGTTGCTTGAGCAGAAGGATAGCCAGGAGGGCATCCATATTTCTCCATCTACAGGAGACAGGAAGAAAGACAAAATCCCTTAGGGGTCTGAGTGTTGAGTAGCTTAGGAGAGACAACACTGTGTGTGCGTAAGACTCTGCAGAGGTGTAGGAGTCATAGAGTCCCTTGAGGATTCGGGTGTAGAAGCTCAGGAGGGACGAGTGCTTTCAGGCATAGAGCGTAGCTGCAAGGAGTGCAAAGGTTGAAGAACTCTTTGGAGGAGTTCAGAGTTCCCAGAATCTTAGGAGGAATAGTTTCGAGGAGAACACAAGAGAGGTTTAAAGTTGAGGAGCTCGCAGAGAAGAAATTAGACAAAGGTCGAGGCCTTTGGCCACTTGGAATTATCCCAAGACTGGGAAGAAAGTACGCAAGCTTAGGAGGGAGCGCAGCTGTCGTCAGATCGGCTGAAGAAGAAGATCTGGACCATTGGTTTCTACATCTAGGAGGAGCTCAGGAGAAGCCTACAGAAGGGAGAGACCGACAGTCGTTGGATCTCACTCAGATACCCTTCAGCCATCAGATTTGGCGAGAAGAGAGGAGGTTATGACTGGCTTTCCAAGGTGCAATCCTAGGAGATTGGGGACCGTCAAATGTTCCCATAGATACCTGTCAGCTGTTGGATCGGACAGGAGGTGCACGAGGTTTAACCCTTCTCACGCCAGGAAGAAGTCCCGACAACCATCGAGATATTGGCGTTCGTGAAATCGGGAGTCACGAGGACAAGAGATCGGGAATTTCTATAGGAAAAGTCCCAAGAAGATCTGGACCGTTCGTTAGTGGAGACACATGGCGAAGATCGAGGCGTCGGGAATCGGGATATTGACATTCTCGTGGACAGGAGATCGGGTAAGTCCACCTTGAAAACCCCGACACAAATCTGGGTCGTCCATCTGAGAGAGGACGTGTGTCACACGATCATCCATTCCAGAGATTCGTGCACTAGACATCGGGATATCGGCACTTGGGAAATCGGAGTTCCTGAGGTCATGAAAATCAGGACATAAGAAGTCTTGAAAGCTCGAGGAGAAATCTGGACCGTCCATCAGTGGAGGACATGCGATAGCAATTGGAGCCATCAGGGAAAGTCTCGACAGGAAGACGTCCATCGACATTTTGGTCATCAGGATATCGGGAATCCTGATAGCAAGAGGTTTGGGCATTTCGGAATCGCGAAGTCCGAAACCCCGACAAGGAGGAAAGTGCCATTGTGGGCCAGCTGTCAGCGTATCGAATAAGGAGAAAAGCGCCATTGAGGGGCCAGATGTCAGCATATTGGAGAGTCGAGATTCGAGGGATCGACAATCCCATGGGAAAATGCATTTCAGCATTTGAAACCCCAAAGCCCCGACAGGTGGTATGACTATGGTCATATAGAGGGAGGTCATGTGGACCAAAAGGTCTATCCTAGGGGACTAGCAGAAGCTGACATCATATCGGGATATCGGGGATTCTGAGGACAAAATGTTTATTCATTTCGACATTGTGATGTTCGAAATCCCGATGGGGGACAAGGCTGTGGTCTTGTGAGTTAGTGGTCATGTGGGCCAGGAGTCTAGCCTGGAGGGCTAACGAGAGTTGGAGCACATCGAGATTTTGAAGCCCAAAACCCCGAAAGAAGGATAAGGCTGCAGTCTTATGAGTTAGTGGTCACATGGACCAGAGCATAGCCAGGAGAGGCTAAGGCGCAGAAAGGGCGTGTATCGGTGAAATTTCTCATCGGAGATCGGGGATTCAAGAGGAAGGGAACTCTTGACATTAGAAAAGATGAAACCCCAAAACCCGATATTGAGTCGGGGAAGATCACAGTTAAGTGTAGAAGGTCGTGCGGGTGAAGAAAGGATCTGTGGATCGGGTTTTCATCAGAGATTCCAGCAGGGAATCAGAAGAGCTAATTCAGCTCAAAGGTGAATATTGAACGATCCTTAAAGACCGGGAGGTCAGGCGCAGAGACCCTACGGGGTATGTAGGAGCGTCACTCGTCGCGCCATCATATTTCTAAAGGAACTTACCTGCAGCCTTGTGATATCTTCAGGAAGTGTTGTTGGGTCTTCGAGGAAGTCGGCTAAGATGTCCAACCCGTTATGATGTTTTTCTAGAAACTGCTTGCAGTCTTGTCCTCTGAACGTCGATGTTGGTTTCAGCAATTTTAACATCTCGCAGAAGACCTGAGGTGACAAAGAAACATGAGAGTGGTTGCGTAGTGGAATAATTCTTTTGCCTGGAATATATTTTTCGACGCACCAAGAGACCACCTCCTTACAGTCAAAAACCTCAAGGACGCAGCCTACATGAGTGATTCCAGAGGTCCAATTTACTTCGTTCTGGGTGGAATGGGATAAATAGTAAAAGTATGCCCTGGACCAGTGGAAGGTCTAGTCCTCTTGTGTGAACATATTTACTGTATCTCCACAAAATTGCTCTCGACCTGCTGCCATAAGTCTACAAGAACATTTATTTGTTCCAGACGATGAATGAAATGAAAATTTGGAAGGGATAATATAACCCTGGACAAATTTTGGTCAAAAGCGTATGAATGGGAGATTTCCTCGAGACTTTCGTTGATTAATGACAATTTGGACGGCTATTGCATGATGTGTTGTTAACATTAAACAATACTAATTGCATACATAGAAATGCGAACATGGTGGATATTGCAATGAGCGATTAAGCATTGTAGATTTCTTGAGAGGGCCAACACGACGTCGCATGTTCGAGATGAACAATCTGAAGGGACAAAATAACTCTCCACACATCTTGGTTTAATGCGTAATAATGGGATATCTGCTCGAGCTTTTCGACCATTAATGACAATGTTGATGGTTCCTCCATGGTCGACTGTTAGCATGAAAGGTTTCTAATTTCATATTAAGAATGTACGGAGGTCGCGGGCAGGGGAAAAAAACTGCTACAAAATAGGTTTGCAAGGTACAACCGTTGAAGGTGAGGGGGCGAGGGTCAAATTGTATGTCTCGAAAATTTTTGAGTGCAATATGCGTAACAGGGAAGAGGGTATTGTAAGACAGTTGGAAGGACTGGAAGTTAGTGGGGATGGAAGGAAATGAGAGATACTTTGAAACATTTGTGAGCAATGGTAGAGTGAAGGTTGCGAGCTCGACGAGCTCGCGCTGGAATTGTAGATCACAAAAGTTTTGAGTGCAATATGTACATGACGCAACAAGAAGCAGAGTTTGAAACCATGAACCCACCAACCATGGCCATAAAATTGGCCAAGTATGGAGAGCAATAGCGGTCAATCAGATTCGTCGTGTGATTATATAGATGGAGATAAAGATATATCAATCGGCCAAAGCTGGAACATGCATTTATAGATAGGCGACTAAGTATATAACGACAAAGCGATAATACAAGGGAAGAAGAAAAGGGAAAAAGGACCAACGACTCCATGGTGGAATTGTAAATCACGAAAATTTTGAGTGAAATATGTATATCATGGAACAAGAAGCAACAGAGTTCGAATGCGCGAACCCGAAACAGTGACTAAGAATTGGAGATTTCATGAAACCGTTTTGTATTGTTGTGTGCAACTGTCACTTGTAAGAGTCATTAGTAAGAGCATAACCAATGTATATTAGCAAGCACATTTATGAACCGTGGCATAGTGAAGATTGCGAGTTCAAGGAGCCCACGGTAGAATTGTAGATTGCCAACCCAACAACCGCGGCCATAAAATTGGCTAAGTATGGAAACCAATAGCGGTCGGTCATATTCCTGGTGTGATTATATAGATGGAGATAAAGAAGTCAAACCGCCAATGCTGGAACCCACGATTATATAAAGGCAACCAAGTATATAACCAAAGAGCCATAATATAGGGGAAGAAGAAAAGGGAAAAAGGACAAAGGAGTCGGAAGTGGAATTGTAGATCACATAAAATTTGAGTAGAAGATGTGAACCCAGTAGTCAATTTGTATATTGCAGAGGGTCAAATGACAACTGAAGTAGCGACAGATACCTTGAAACATTTGTGAACCGTGGTAAAACAAAGCTTGATGCCAACCTGAAACTATATCCAAGAGTTGCACATTTAGTGAACCCGCCAACAGGAGGACCCAAAACAGGCTAAGAATGTGTCTGCAGAAGATGCAAGTCCCCAACATTCAACATGTATCATTATGAACATTTGAATGCATACTTTGTAACACGAAAGAGAAGGTGATGTCCGAACCCATTAGTCAATTTGCATATTGCACAGGGTGCGATGCCACCTATTTCATACCTCTGTGTCCAGTTCTCACTAGTAAGAGCTAATTTAGTATCAAAAATAATTTTTTAGATTCTATTAGATACTTCATAGGGATTAGCATCAGTAAACAATGGCAATGTCAACCCTACCAGCCCTGCATTCCATGTGTGAATTTGTATATCACGGAATTGGAAGCACTGTTTGGAGGACACAGAACAATATAGGTGCAATGTTGAGTGAGCCAATCCACAGGTCTTCTTGTCAATTTTTATATCACGCAATTCTGGGTGCTATTTGCAACACATGCAACAATGGAGGCTCAATTTTGAGCCCGCCCACCCGAGAACCCGCGATAAAAAATGTCGCTAGGTATGGAATGCAGAATTCGTACATGCTCTATAAGATATCAACCTGGCAACAAGAGGATCCAAAACAGGTTGAGAAGGTGTCTGCAGAGGAGGTGAGGCTCGAACCTTCTAATTGTATCGCTCCTAATAGTTGAATGCATAATCTGTAACATGGAAGAGCGGACAATGTCGGAATCCAGTAGTTAATTTGTATATTGTGGAGAGTGCAATTCTAACTGTTTCATGCCTCTGTGTCCAATTGTCACTACTAAGAGATAATTTAGTATTCAATTTTTTTTCTTAGATACTATGGATACTTCATAGGGACTAGCATGCGTAAACAATGGCAATTTCCACCCCACCAGTCCTGCATTCTGTGTGTCAATTTCTATATCGGGGAACTGGGAGCGCTGTTTGGAGGACACAAAACAATAGAAGTGAAATGTTTATTCAGCTAGTCCCCAGGTTCGCTTGTCAATTTGTATATCACGAAACTCTAGGTGCTATTTGTAGGCCACAGAACAATGGAGACCCAATTTTGAGCCCACCTGCTCAAGAACCCGTGATCCAAAATGTCACTAGGTATGGAATCAAGAATTTGTACATGCTCTATAAAATATCATGTCCATATTTTATAGTCCCATTATACACGGGAAGAAAATAAGGGAAAAAGGACAGAGGAGTTTGTAGTGGAATTGTAGATAATACACGGGAAGAAGAGAAGGGAAAAATAACTAAGTATCTCGTAGAAGAACATCTAGTGTTTGATTATTAATGAAGAACATCTAGTTGTCACCAGTTAAGCCATAAATTGCATATCACAGAAGTATCTTTTGTATCACTATGTACACTTGTTACTAGTAAGAGCATTGTTGATGTATATCAGAAAGGACACGAAGTTGTTGGGGATGGAAATCAGGAACAGATACTTTGAATGAACTTAATGTATACAAGGAACCCGTGGTGGAATTGTAGATCACAGATGTTTTGAGTGCAATATGTATATAGCGGAACGATAAGCAGTTGGGTTCGCAAGCGCCGACCCTGCACCGACAGACATAAAATTGGCTAAGTATGGAAAGGAACATCGGTCGATCGGATCCATTGTGCGAGGATATAGATGGAGATGTTAAGGCATGAATTGCAGATCACGGAAGTATCTTTCTTATCATGGAAGTATCTTTCATACCACTTTGTCCACTTGTCATTAGTAAGAGCATTGTTGATGTATATCAGGAAGGACGCGAAGTTGCTAAGGATGGAAAGCAACAACATATACTTTGAATGAAGTTAATGTATATGAGGAACCCACGGTGCAATTGTAGATGAAGGATATTTTGAGTACAATATGTATATAGTGGAATGATAAGTAGCTAGGCTTGCAAGCTCTAGCCCTGCAACAACAAGCATAAAATTGGGTAACTATGGAAAGGAATAGCAGTCATTCAGATCTGTCATGTGAGGATATAGATGGAGATGAGGACATGTAAGCCCGCCAACTCTAGAACTGGATACCATAGAAAGAGCAGTAATTATATATCCAGAAAGCAATAACGAGCGGGAAGAAGAAAAGGCCAGTTCGTATGCGTCGATCCGGCAACCGCAGCCATAAAATTTCCTAGGTATGGAAAGGTACAACGATCGGTCAGATTCATCATGAGAAAATACAGATGGAGAGGAAGATATGTCAGCTCGTGAACCCTACAACCACCCATTATAGAAAGATGACTAAGTATAAACCCAGAAAGCCATAATGGATGGGAAAAGCAAAATGGGAAATGAGATAAGTATCTGAGAGTCGAAAAAACCTTTTTTTTTTCATTTATTAATGGCAATGTTTTTGAACCTCTGTTGGGTTCTCACTAGTAAAAGCATTAAGTGAAAATCACTGAAGTTTTTTGGCTACAAAATGTATATGAAGAAACAGAGGACATAGGTGGTGGGTGGCACAAACCCAGGGCTTGCTGCCCAAATAACTGGCTAAGTATTGGCCAAGACAAATTTTTGATATCTATTTCAATATTTTTCATACTAGTATCTATCAATGGAGAAATTTTTCATGTTTATCTGAATAGTATTCATACTAATATATATTAATGGATTGTTTATGTTTCAAATGCAAATGATCTCCCAATTTCCAAGATGCTCTTTGGCTTGCAAATTTCATTGAAACCACAAAATTTTTGACAGCAAGATGAACATAGCGCAATAAGAAACATGAATTTGCATTGTGGTCTCAACGAGATCAACTCTTTATCACCTATTCATCTTGTATTCGTTGCAATGACATCAACAAACACCGGCTCTCCATAAACATCAATATCTAAATTAAATTAAATGCAATCAAAATTTGGTGTGACTTTAAGTAATTAAAGCATAAATTGCAGACCACAGAAGTTCTTAGG
Source organism: Picea mariana (assembly GCA_032191745.1). NCBI lineage: Eukaryota > Viridiplantae > Streptophyta > Pinopsida > Pinales > Pinaceae > Picea > Picea mariana. Next base: position 8,851 of record JASDQU010031522.1, on the reverse strand, counting down.
CTGCAAGATGTATATGACGGAACAGTGGACATAGTTGTTTAATACCGCAAACCCAAACATAATTGCCTAAGCTTTGCCAAAGAGGAAGTTTTTTGTATTTATTCCAATAGTACTGATATTAGTATATATGCACAAATATAATGAAATAGAAGAAGCTGCAATATACCCAACATACTTTACAGGAACATTGCGTCAACAGTTCATCCGCCTTGTTGTAACTCATTAATTATTCTTAAATGTAAAATGTAAAGAAAGAACAAAGCAGTTTTTATTTAGATTGAAGTAGTGGGTAGCAGAAACAAAAGCTTGTCCTTCATGTTTAGCGACACAGGGGAAGAAGGTACAAAAACCAATTAAAACAAATACCACAAATTGGAAAATACTATTAAAATATAAACCGAAATTATTCTATATTCAAATAAGATGGGTTACAAAATACAACTAAGGCTATTTGCGACAACAATTGTGATTTCGCCTGCCATCGACCAATAAAAAATATGTACATTGATGAAGCTTCTTCACAGTTTTCTTGACGTTCAAACTCTTTCTTCATAAAAAACGAGTTGAATCTCAATTTTGGGTTTTGTACTTAATCGGTGCTGCCAAGTACAGCTATCCCAGTTTTTTGAATACCTTGTCTCTTCCAGATATGGCATGCTTGAAATGGTTGCTTATTCAATTTTTCAAGTATTAATTCCCCTTTGCCGTCGAAAAGTTGGGGTTTAAGGTGCTTTCCTTGCAATGTTCCCGACCCTTGACATCCAAGACAACTTAGAAATGTGATTCAGGCTGATTTCAAAGTGGACGGAGTCGTTTTATGTCACAACAACTAAGGCAGGGGGAAAAAAATCAAGTAGGTAGTGACTGGTATTCTCTTTATATTCGATCGTCTATTTGGTTGAGAAGCCTGGCTGAGGATTTGTATGTAGAACTTATTTTCTTTATTACAGTAAATTGAAAGAAACGTCCAACCCAGATGCAAAATGAAAATCTGTTGAGGTACATAACTTCTTTGGGCAGCAGAGGTGTGGAAAGTGCATCAAATGTTGCAGAATGCACCGGCACAGGTCTGGAAAGTGTATCAAATGTTGCAGATGGCATCAAAATATATCTTTCCTCATAGTGGTGGAGGTATGGTGGCTGACAGAAAGGTCTGGAATGTTCGGAGGTCACGCCAAATATGTGGAGTTTGCGACTACATCCAGAGAAAACCGAAAAAACTTTGACAAAGAACATAACTTTCTATCAAGTCGGCTACCAGACCCACATGCAGGTCATCAAACTATGAAACATAAACTTTTGTAGTGATAATATGTTGTTTTATCCACCCATACAGTTTCTGTTACCCACCTTCGAGGTAGAAAAATACTAGTGCAATCTCTACAATTCGATACACTTGCCAAATCTGTGTTGTTGGAAGAAGCTATATACTTAAACGAAGAACTATTTTGCACGTGACCTCAAAATCCATTACAATTCCCAGCAAGAAAACAAAGAAGTTCAACGAACAAATCTCCAGGTAGCCTTTTCAACTAACCAAAGCATTGAAGACAGGGAGAACACCAACCAGAACATACTTGTTCTTTTTTCTTCGTCCTCTCCGAGTTTCTCTTGTATAACATAGTTTTTTTTTACTCAAAGCTCATGTCACATAAAACCAATCTCTCTTCTTTCATGTACCGCTCAATCGCATCTCTAAGTTGTCTTACATATCCATGACCAGAAACATTAGAACGAAGGAAGCTTAAAGCACAACTCTTTGATGATAGAGAGAAATGCCAATAAGTATTTAAAACAAACGTTGGATGCTCTTCCGTAGATTTTGTGTTGATTCACTTTAATGACAGATGTTCTCGATATTTTTACTTATTAATGCCAATCTTTTTGAATATGTACACTGAATAGTGACTAGCAGCACGTATTAAAATTCCCATATCCGAGCAGATTCTCAAATTTGACATCTAAGATATGCACAATATTAAAGAGGGACATGACGTCAAGGCCTCTGTGGGTGACATGTTCGTCAACTATGCTGAAGCTTTTAAGAAAACTATCGCTGCAAAAGAAAAAAAATAAAATAAAAAGTATTTTTGCAAATTCAAAATGCAGGAAAAAAGAAATTACCAAATCCCATAGTGTTCGTCTGTCTATTGATTTTAATGGGAGATGTCCTCGAGCTTTCCAGTTATTAAAGCCCATCATTTCGAAATGCACAATATTAAAGAGGGACATGACTTCAAGGCCTCTGTCGACGACATGTTCATGAACTATGCTGAAGCTTTTAAGAAAACTAAAACTGCACAAGCAAAAAAAACAAAAAAAAAAAATATTTTCGCAAATTCAAAACGCAAGAAATTTTTTTTTACCAGATCCCATAATATTCGCCTGTCTATTCATTTTAATGGGAGATGTCCTAGAGATTTTCAGTTATTAAAGCCCATCTTTTCGAACCTGTCTGGTCGGTTTTGAATTTTCAAAGCATATTTAATGTGTATTGGGAAGCACTGAAGGTAGCGGGGATGGAGCCCTATGTAACAGACGTTACTACTATTTTTTTGTTTTTGTTGACGAGCATATGTAAAACGTACGTAAAGAAAAGTAATTCGAGAATGCTAGTTTTTTTTCACCAGCCCTTCAAGTTCAAATACTCCGCAAGTCCAATTTTCAATTCGTATATCGCGGAACTCTCTGTGTTATTTGTAGGACGCAGAACAACAGAAATCGAACTTAGAGCACGCTACCCCGAAAACCTGCAATCCAAAAAATGCTTACTATTTTTTTGTGTGTTTTTGGTCCACCAAGGTATGTAAAATGTATGTAAAGTAAACTATTTCGAGAATGCTAATTTTTTTTGGACATGACGCCCTTCAAATTAAAATAGTCCGTAAGTCTGATAATCAATTTCTATATCGCGAAACTCTCTGATTGTCAATTTTCAGCCACCTACCCTGAGAACCGGCGATGCCAAAAATGGCTAAGTATGGGATGAGGGATCCATTCATGCTTTATGTATCTACTTTATAAAATTACATATTTCCTATGTTTAATTTATGTTGTCCAAGAAACCTATAATTTGATAAATTTCAATGTCTTCTGTCCAGGAGCCCTTCTTATAAAGAAATCTAATTCAGAAATGCTAATGTATACACCATAGTTCGATACAACCTATCCGCGAAGTCACATCCATAAAATTGGCTAAGTATGGAACCGAACTGCAGTCAGTTTGAATGATGGCAGAACTCTCCGTGCTATTTGCAGGGTACGGAACAAAAAAAACCCAATTTTCATCCCGCCACCCCAAGAACCCACAATCATTAACTTATGTTGTTCAGGAAACCTATAATTTCATAAATTGTATTCTCTTCTGTCTAGGAGGCCTTCCTGTGGTCATTCTGAATGATGGCGGAACTCTCCATGCTATTTGTAAGGCACAGAACAACAGAAACCCAATT
>JASDQU010031521.1:1171-22256 GCA_032191745.1 Picea mariana | reverse complement strand
ACACTAAATGCTTTTGGAATTGAGCATATACAGTGCGTGGCTATCTTTGAAACAAAAGACTTCCCTGGGTTGATAATTTATGTTTCACTTAGTTGTTTAAAATTAATTAAGCAATTATAGTGACCAACAAACGAAATGCACAAATATTTTCAGGGAAGTCAACGATTAGATGGGAATCATTGCTCGACGAAACCAAGTCTTAAAGGAGGTTTGTACCAAGATCCACGTGTTGAATGAAGAAGTTGCAGCCACGATGGATCTGATGGATCAACAACAGAAGTTTGACCAAATCCAACAGGTGGACAATGAACTGGATGCCCTCTTTGAGGCACAGTCCATAGCAAAGAAAGGGCTACATAACTTCTGACATGTCATTCAGGAAGTGTAAATGAAGATGCATCAAGTTGATGCAACAGAAGATTCTGAGTGGAACTTGTTGATCGATTCCAAGCCAAAGGAGTGTAGTAAAGAGAAAACCCAATAGTTTGTTGCAGAGGCATCACTCCTCACCAGGACGTGGTAGGATAAAGTTGGAAAATTTCAATGAGTGAAGGAGCGAGCCTTAGAATTGGTCCCAGAGTTGGGCCCTTCATTTGAAGAGGAAAAAGAAGAGAAAGAAAAAACAAAAGAGTAGAAGGAAGAAGAAAAGTTGAAAAATGGAAAACAACAGATGCTCCTGGAATCTGCGAAAGAACCAAGCACTTGACTTGAGGGAAATTCAAGGGTTGTGGTTGGAGCTTGTTGGGCCCTTCATTTTTGGGATAAAGAATTGCACAAGTTTTGATTGAGCACGAGTTGTGCAAGCTTTAGAAGAAGATGGAAAGCATATAAAGAAAGAACAAAAAAAAGCAATTGTGAAAGACAACGCAACGCCAGCTAAGAAAAAAACAGTTGCAATAGAACAAGGAAGCATGCAAACCAAGACGGAAGACACAACCTAGCTATATATAGGTATGAACATGATTGTAAAAGGTTGGTTGGTTGGTTGTGTGTAGCTTGGTTAGTTAGCTAGTGATTCGACTGGATTTTGACTAAGCTCAGTCTGATATTTCCCTCTTGGTGAGGTTGTTGTCATTCGAGTCAAGCCAAGTCCTGAGTCTATAATGTAATCAACGTATTAGTCTGAGAATTGGAGTTCTGCAACATGAGTCTAGAGCCAAGATTTTCTACAAAGCACTACTGAGTATTTTTGAGTCTGTAATTAAAGAAATATTTTGAAGATATTATGAAGAAGGACCTTAATTTCAAAATATGTTGTGTCTGTGTGTGTTTTACTTATGAATTATAGTAATTATTTATGGTTTATAAGTTATACTTGATGGTTCTATGTTTAAATGATTGTTCGCAACATAAGTAGGTTCAATCCCTGCACACATAAGATTTTGACCTATTCATGTCTCTTGCGCAAGATCATGATGAGTCCTGAAGGTTCTATGAATCCTCCTAAGTCTTTTCCTTACCCTTCCCTATCTATTTGTCTCAGCAGCGCTTCGGGTGAGACTTCTTCTCTTCGGAGGAGATGAAAATGCCAGCACTCTAGAATACTCGGTACCTTTTGTTGGTAACCTGAGAAGGACCCTGGTCTGATCAAACTTGCACTGACGACACTAAGAGTCCCCTCAGATTGCAAGAGGATAAGCCCAGTACCCATCAAATGTTTGTGGAGGTAGGTTTATGAATGGAGGTCAAATGGACAGAACTCAGTACAATAATGTTTAACACAAAAACTGGAAAAGAAATGCATAGGGAAATGAGGTCCTCATTAACTTCAGTCAATGGTGTGAGTTTAAAGGTGAGCAGAGGGAAGAATTAGTGATAAAGGTGAACAAGTTTACAATGGGCATCCGACTTTCAAGCAGCTTGGTGAAGAAAAACCAGGCACAAGAGCACTCTTGAACTCGAGTTTCAGACACTGAAATATGTCACAACAACATAATAATCAAACCTCCATTACCATGTTGCTACAACAACTCATATGGATCCTCCATGCACGAGCATTTCAGCATAAGGGGAAATAATATAACAAAGGGAAAATACTGGAACAGGTTACAACAACATTATAATCAAACCTACATTACAATACAACCACAACCCTCATCTGGATCCTCCATGCATGAGTGTTTCAACATAGTTTAAATAAAGATATGAAAGAAGCTGACTTCTATTAATGCAAAAGTCTCAAGTCTCATACAAAACTAGAGAACAACTCTGTTATCAAATATTAAAAATAGGGAGCTCTCATCAACCATTCGACGACCATAAAAAAATATTGAACTGATCTACTTATACTCAGATCAGTCCACAACTTCTAGGAGTGGGATCTGTTCATCCCATTCAAAACTTTACGTATGTGCATCCTTCTATCAGACTATGCATGTATTCTTTTGTTAGACGCAAGCTCAGATTAGTATGGGCCTGCAGAAAAATTCATCCATCGCAGTACCTTGGGCTGACAACTCTGTCTCCTTAGCCATAATTCTATTCTTTCCATTTATGGGCTAAAATGAGGTTTCATCTACCAGTCCCTGCTTCATTAACTAGATCTTCATCAGGATTGGAGCTCGTCTAGAAAATTAGCAGATGACCATGTGCCCCTCATGGATTAGGCGTTGAATAAGCAGGTGGCTGCAAAAGTCAATCCTCGTTCATTGGTTGAACCCACCTTGGGATCGAGATGTGATTTGACTATTAAGGGGAAGCCATGTGTTGATGTTTGATATGGAGTTGTATAAGAGCACGTGATTTTGGGGTCATCGAAAGTGGTTTGGACCCACACTGCTTTCGGGCTCGAAATGCACCGCCTCTTGCCACATAGCCACCCTGAAAAACAATGGTTAGTATTTCGGCCTGCTCAAGGGATTTTATCATTCGCGCATGTTGTGACCTCAAAATGATCTGAGGCCATTGATCTGAAAGGGGCCTGAGATCTAGGCGTGCTAGATACCTTAGAATCCCTGCCAAAGATTTTATCTGCCTTCCAAACTTGGAATCCTTCCAACCGCGCTTGGAGACAATGCTAAACTGAACTGCAGGGGAGGGGGAAAACTTTGCTGCTGAAAACTGCACCTGCCTGCTCGCCTGCATTCATGGATATTTTGTGTGATAACACATCCATCATGAACCTCTTCAAGTCGTCACAATTTGGGATATACAACCTACCTTTGTAAGTTATCAAGCCATCATTCAATAATTGATAATCCTCATACTTCAGCCCGATGGGATATTCTTTTAAGTACGATTTTACAGTATTGAAAAATGCATTTTTTTCTTGAGTACTTTTGACTCTCTCCCTGACATCCATTTCACAGGTTCTTACAACTTCCAAGTGAATCACTCTCATACTTCTTCTAAGGGAATCATCCACCCTATTTTCTTTTCCTTTGATGTGTTTGATTTCAAAATAAAACTCACTAAGGAGAGCCATACATCTATCTTGTCTAGCATTGAACTTTGTTTGATCAAACAAATATCTCAACCCACTATGGTCTGTCATAAGAACAAATATTCTACCTAGGAGGTAATTCCTCCACATTTTTAAAGCATGTATTATGGAAACCAATTCTAGATCATGGGTCACATAATTGATTTCATTTTCATTCAATTTTCTATATTCATAGCAAATTGCATGTCCTTCTTGTATAAGGACTCCTCTGAGCCCTTCCTTGCAGACATCTGTACACACAAGGAATTTTTTGTTTGCGTCTACAATATTCAACACAGGTGCATTGGTTAGAAGGTATTTTATCTCTTGGAATATCTCTTCACATTTTGATGTCCAAAGGAATTTAAGTCCCTTTTTTCTGAAGGGAGGTGATTGGGAAACCAATCTTGGAGAATCCCTTTATGAACATCCTATAGTATCCTACTAGGCCCATAAAGGATATGATATCAGATACATCCTTTGGGGTAGGCCAATCCATAATGGCTTTGATCTTGTCAGGAACAATTCCACTCCTTCATAAATAACATGGCCTAAGTAATGGACTTGTTTCTGAAAAAAAGTCACACTTACTAAACTTAGCATAGAGCTGATGTTCTCTTAGCACTTGAAGCACTAGTTTGAGATTTTCTTCATGCTCTTTCCTATTCTTAGAATAGATTAGGATATCATAAATGAAAACCAATACAAATCTGTCCAAGAACTTATTGAGTACATTATTCATTAAGCACATAAAAGTGGTTGGTACATTGGTTAGCCCAAATGGCACCACCGCAAATTCATAGTGACCATATCTTGTCGTAAAGGCTATTTTTTGGATGTCTTCATGCTTAATGCATAACTGATGCTATCCAGACCTCAAGTCAATATTGAAAAAAAATGTGGCACCCTTTAATTGGTCAAAAAGTCATCGATCCTTGGAAAGGGATCCTTATTCTTAATGGTCATATTATTGAGTTGTCTATAGTATATGCACAACCTGAGTGTGCCATCCTTCTTTTTCACAAACAAGGCAGTGCTCCCCATGGAGACACACTAGGCCAAATGTAGCCTTTTTCCATCATCTCCTTTAGTTGTATTTTGATCTCAACTAGCTTTGGTGTACTCATTCTATAGGTTGTTCTAGACACTGGCATCGCTCCTGGTGCAAGTTCTATTAAAAAGTCAATATCTCTTCTTGGAGGTAGACCTGGTACCTCTTCTGGTAAAACATATTTATACTCTCTTAATATGGGATGGTCCTATAGGGTTGGTTTTTTGTTCTCAATAGATTCCAACACTTTTATTTCATACAAATGACATCCTTTTCTGCAATACTTCTTCACTTGAAGGGCTGATATTTGTCTCACTGAGACATGATTTTGAATCCCCTATAGGGTTATTTTTCTCCCTTATTCATCTTCACACTCCAAAGTTTTATTGTAATAGTCCAACTTGGTTTTATGGGAAGCCAACCATTCCATGCCAATCAACAGATCATAATATCCTAAAGGGATTATGTTTAGGGTTTCTTGGGTGGGTAATCCATTCATAATGAATTGGCATGCTGGTATGACCTCTATTATGTTTTTTTTGGTTCTAATGGCTAGTTGTACCGACCAGGATTTAACATGTTTAACTTGCCGCAATTTACATTTCTCAACAGTTTGAGGGGAAACATAACTCAAACTAGAACCAGGGTCAATTAAAATGGAAACTAAATGGGTGGAAATCATACCTTCCATCTCCACCACTGAATATTGGTGGTCAACTTGTCTATCATCCAAGGTTTCATAAATTTGTGGCATGCTCCTAGACACATCATTGAATGTGGTAGCCTCTTGGATGTTGTAGACCCTCTATTGTTTTGTTTCCTATATGGTAATTCCCTCAACAAATGTGCTTCTCCACAACCCCAACATTTAAAGGGTTCTATATTTGTGTTACCATCCTTACCTGAGGCTACTCCAAAGGGTTTATGTCTTCTCTGACATGGGAAATTTTTTTGATATACACTTTTAGTGGGAAGGCTCATCTTAGAACCTTTACCATGGTTCTTAAATCTTGAGGGTTTAAACCCCTTCTTCTTGAATCCCAAACTACTTTTCTTCTTCCAGTCCTCATGAGGTTCTGTCTTATTCTTGAATTGCTCATAACAATACCTTGCCTTCTGGATAGTGTCTTCTAAGATATTTGGCTCATAAAACTCAATTATGTCCTGGAAGGATTGAGGAAATCCACTAATAAATCATTTCATATTTACCTTTTCATACTTTATGTAGGGAACATACCTTATTAGCTCAAGGAATTTGTTGATGTATTCATCTGTTGTGAGTTTTCCTAACTTGAGTTCATATAACTCCTTGGTATTCCGATAAAATTATTTCTATGACAGGTACTTCTTCTTGAAGTATTTGTCAAATTGTTTCCATGAAAATTCCTTCTCATGGATTCCTTTCACGTTCCTAAGGCCCTCCCACCAAATAGATGCCTTTCCATTCAAGTTGAAAATGGCTATTTGAGTCTTTAATTTTTCAGAGTAGTCATGAACTCTAAAGTACTTCTTCAAGCCAAGCATCCAAACATCTACTTTCTCCCCCTTATTAAAATCTCCATCGAAAGTGGGAGGTTTGGCTTTCTTGAATTCTTCAGGGTCATGGCTCTTGGAATGTTTCCTCTTATTTCCTATCCTCTGGGAATGCGAGCTAGTTTCTCTACTAGAATATTCCTTGGAGTTGTCAGTTTCCTCACCAGAAGATTCTTTCGATGAGTGTCTTTTGGCTCCATGTTGGGACTTCTTTGAGGTGCTCCTCCTTGTATGGACACTTTCATGACCATAATTTCTTATCTCAGGTGGACTTTGGGTTTTCTTAGTACGATGTATGTCCACAGTACTGGCCATTGGTCCATGTTGCAACTGCCTTTGTATATCTGATCAGATTTGTAGTAAGACTGCATTAATTTTAGTTTTCTTTTCCTGTTCTTTTATCAGCCTTTCATTGTCATCCTTACAACTTTGTAATTCTTTCATGAGGCTTCTCACGGTTTTAGCTAGATCTAGAGGGGTTTTCACCACCCTCATCTCACCAGATTCTTCCTCTTTATTATGGGAGATTTCCCCCAATTCATGGTGTGTCACCATCCTTTATGTTGTAGTTTTCCTTTGGTCCACTGACTGCTTGAGTGCTGATAAAACAATTTTTGTTAGTTAATGATCTACTAGTTTATGAATCAACACACAGTTCAGATTTTTCAAAACAAATACAACATGAAAAATTTTGATTCCTTCTTTCAGTAGAGGTTTAAATAAGCCTCTTAGGAATGGGGCAAGATAGGGTGTTACCCTAAAAGGGTCTCTAATAATATTGTTAAGTGACTCGTTCATGAGGCCAAGAAGGCCAAGTGTTGTTTCTTTCACTGTTGCATCAAAATTTATATTACTTTGATCATCTCAAATCATCTCTCTGAGGTCTCCATCCTCTTCTACTCAATCATGGATTTCTAACGACAGTTACCAGACTCAAAACTAATCTTTTGATTGCAAGTTATGGCCTCCCAAAGATCTTCATGCGTTCCCAGTCGTGGGTCACATGGATTCCATGTGGGTCCACCTTGTATGTACCATACCCAAGTTCCTACATCCATGAGGGAAGTCCAGCCACCATCCAATTCAATGGTGGGAATTGATCCTCAATTAACACACAAGCTAGAGGGGAGTTTTTCATTCGACGATTCAACGTCGAATGTCCCTTTTCCTTTATGCACGCATGCCCTCCAAAGTCTCGAATTTCCAAACTCCCGAAGGAGCCCAAAATATCTCCACGTGGCTCTAACCTTCAAGCCTTTCATCTGATCTATGACTCTACACCCTAAACCTCTAGATTTTCGAAGTCTCGAAGAGTCGAACCTCGCACGTGGTGACGTATTAAACATGGAGGCAAGGACAGGTGTGTCTCGAGCACTCCACCCACTATATGGACCAAGAAATTATGTGCTAGGGGTGATACCCGACAAGGCAGAGATGACATGTGGACCCTACAGTGGGTGACACATTTAACGTTTTAATGGGTACATAGGGTCTGCTAAACATATGAATCTAGGTGACACGTGGCTCATCAATTGTGGGTCCATGCCACCCTGGGTGACTTCATTATGCCAGGTCACCCATAATGATGTCCTTCCAAAACCCTTAGGTCTCACAGTCAAGATGTATCCACGTATACCCCTTGATCTATTAATGGGTGGCATGTGTCACATTTTAATGGGTACATAGGATCTGCTAAACATATGAATCCAGGTGACATGTGGCACATCAATCGTGGGTCCACGTCACCCTAGGTGACTTCAGTGTGACACGTCACCTAGACTGATAATTTTCCACCACCCTCAGGTCTCATGGTCAAGATGTATCCACGTAGACCCCTTGATCTATGGCCTTTGTTACTTCATAAATTCGGTGTTTAGGGGATCCGTTGTGTGGTTTCCTCCTTGATCTTGGAGTGGTCAACACTGAGCTCACCATGGTCCAGATCTACAGTCATGGAAGATCCCGAAGGATCCCTATATTTACGGTTCTTTCTACTTCCCAACTTCGGCCTTTGGGGGTTTCAGCGTTATGGCCGCTCCACTCTCCTGAAGTAGGATTTCATTGAAGTACCGTACATAAGTCCCTCCACTCTTTGATCAGATGGTTAAGACAGGTTCTTAACAGGATACCCAGATCCACTTCTTACATTAATTCATAACTCGAACACTCGGGGTGTTTGGTGCTATACCACTTCTATTCTCCTGAAGTAGTCAATATCAGACTTACCTTGGTGTAGATCCAACGACCAGGGGGATTCCTGAATACCCTCAGATCTGCGGCTCACATTACTTCATTATTGGTAAATAGTTCATGTTTTAATAGTGGGATAGGTCTATCTTCCATGATTAGGAGAACTTCCAGATGTCATTCAACCTCATGGAAAACTGTAACACAACTTCGCTTCGGTCAATTTTCAAATGGTAAGTTCATAACACCCTAGAGCTCTGAACTCCCACAGTTCTGAAGCTAGAAAGGCTTAAATCCTTTCAGTCCTAGCGTAGGTTCCCCAGACCTTGGTCATATGAGTCCTCTAAAAATTCTCGTGGACTACACGCTAATATATTATCCATGAATTGGTTACGGACATGGGCATGAGCCCTCGGTCGCATAGGTGAAGGGTCTGAAGGAGGCATGCTCCTTCCACAGAATTTGAACTTGGTATTCTCGCGAAGGTAAATTCGAGAGGTCGATAGGACTTAAACATTCTAGTTAACCCTACCCCGACTCTCTTACAGACCCATGCCCCATAATTCTCTAGCTGCTAAGATGAGGAAACTAGAAGACCATTCAAAAGTATGGGTTCACAGTGAAACAATGAACATTTCTACCTTAACCATTCAATACAGGATTCAGTCATAAACATGTATATTCAAACATCATTTCAATTATAGTACACAGAGTATGAAAATACGTATCAGAAACCATAATCATGAAGTTACTGTTGAAAGGGGTGCATGTTTCCACCCAACGTAGGAAAAACCACTCTTGAACATATTTACTGTTGGCCACCCCCTAGCTAGACCATGATTTTCTAAGAGAGAGTATTTCTTCTTGCTCAACAATAGTCAGGGAAGGAGGTTACTCTCCTCCTCCCACAGGAACTTGGCAACCAATTTTCTCTATACCAGGCAAGGGGGTCTACACCAGTACTTCCAGAGTCACTCATCATCCCCATTTATCAACTTGGAATGAAAATTATGCCATTATATTCTTTCCCCTAGAACAAGCTTGTTTCTCAATCCTCCTTCAAACCAGAGAGTTGTAAGCACTCTTCTCTCTTATATAGATTGGTATCTCCACTCTGCTTCCTCGCAGATCTCCCTCTACCCACCAAATTACTTCCTTTCTTTCCTTCCTCAGCACGATTGCATGGGTCTGAATCCCTAGATATTGGTCAATTTTGGAAGCCCTTGCAGATGGTTACTTTTCCCCATCTCCTCATTAACTCTTTAGGAGGACTTCCCAACTACCAGCCTGACTGGTAATTCATTTCTGGGTCAGAGGATTTTCTAGATCTGAGCAATTCATTCTAGTAAGGTATTGGTTTGGTGGAGGTCATATCAATCATTTATGGTTCCCCTCACCATCTCTCTCATAACATCATGGTATATCTTGGCAAACCTCCCTTTCAGCAGTTATGGAACACTATCCATTTTAATTAATAACATAAATACATATATTACCTTTTATAACAAAAGGTTCATCAATTTCAACATTCACACATATTTGGTCTGCCACAGTCTTTTGGAAATTCCTAGTTATATTTACAAGTTGGGGGAAACAAGGGTATTAAACCCCGAGCCATTGGTTTTTTTTCTATTATCCTAGATTTTTTAGGGGTGTGCTCTTTGGTTCTAAGTCTACATAAACCTAAGTTGAATCATGTTTTGATATGCACATATTATTTTCACTTTGGCTTAATCACTGAGTTCATCCCACCATTTATGAGGAATTGAGCCCATCACGGAGGTGAAACCACCTCTTAAGCGGTGTTAAATAGGTGATCACGAATTTGAAGAGTCTCATTTCTAGTTTGAGGAGAGTGGGCTTGATGAAGTGGAAGTGGTTGATGAAATTCCTCCACCCAGCTTTAAACCTCCTTTGACTATTTTTTATACCCCCATACTAGTCTAGGTTAGGGAGTTCTTTAGTCAACCTTTTTCTTTGTTCAACAAGCCTCACACCATGTCATTCCAAAATGTTTCATCCAGTGTGTTTGATCCATCAAGCCCATCCAAAAGCATTTCTATGGGAATCCTAGTGATTTCCACCTTTCCATCCTTGAGTTCCATTCGACCTACACCATCTATGTCTGTTTCTAAGGTGTCTTCATTTGGGGGATGTCAATCATGTCTTCATTTTTGTCTTCCATTATACCTAGAATTTCCATTCCCATCTAATCTGTTACAATGCCCACACATGGATATCCATCCAACAAGGGGTTGAGTCTTGGTTTCAACATGGGGAGTGGATTTCATTCCACCTCCACCATTCCTATTAGCATATCAGTGTTATCGAGTGCTAGTTTTCCATTCAGGTGGAACATTCCTAGTGGTTTTGGAATTTTCCCTAGTCGTTTAGGGGAAAATATGTGTCTAGACGATTTAATTTCCCATGGGTTAGCACACTTTTACTTGGGGGCACATCCACTAGAGGAAAATTTTCATAATAGGGTGGCTATCCATTCATCCATACATCCGGTCCTAGGGGGTTCTTCCCTGGGACTAGATTTGGGAATAATTTTTCTTTAGGGTATATGTCGACCCCTAGGGGAAATCCCCTCAGGGGGCATGTCTATTCCTGGGAGCAACCATTCTCCTGGGATTTCTTCTATTCTTGGGGGAAATTACCCTTCTGGAACATCCAATTCTTCTAGAAGCACAAATATGGGGGGGGGGCACAAAGTTCATCTCGGTATCAAGGAGCTTCCTCTTCTTCCTAGTATCCATTTTCTCATACTTTGTTCCCCTTATTGGTTGAGATCCAATGGTTTAGATCTTTGAAGACACCTCTCGATAGATCAATGGTCCTTTGACTCCCATTTCATCTAAGTCTTTTCTCAAGGCGTCTTCCTAGGATTTAGACAACCCTCTTTCCAAAAGATCTATGATTGGCATCAATGATCCATAGCTCACTGTTATCACTCTTTGATAGATCAAGGAAAGTCATTGATTTAAATTCCTCTCCATTGATGCCCCGGTATAATATTGCACTTGGTCACTCCAATGACTATGTCCTCTGACCAATAATTAGTATCTACTCTTAGAGATGAATTCAACGACTGTGATTTCCTTTGACTTAAAACATAGGTTTTCATCCAATTAACAACTCGATTTAGGACTTAGCCATTTCAGGGTTCTTCTAGGTCATTACTAATGTTCTACTAGACCTTTTTGGCTTTCATCCTAGCTTAGAAACTGATCAAGTCAATTTCTCCTTGGACTCTTCAATAAGTATTTGCATATCCTGCAAACTTTTTGTTCAAGCAGAGATGTTTCATGTGGCTTAAGGCTCCCTAACTACTTAGAAACCCTACTCGGGATTCATGGATTTCCTGTCAACACCAGGTGAATATTTTGTTCATATATTGCAAGCTTTCCACTCAAATACTTGCAATACCACAAGGTTACACCCATTACTATCATTGCACATCCAATGAATTTTTATGTTATGTAAGCCTTCAATTTCAAGGACTTGAATAACTCACAAGGATGCACTCTACCCTTCCAAAACTTGTTTAGTTATATAAGACTATAAGGTTAACAATGAAAGAAAACATACATACTCCATTTTACTAAGGAATTTTAACCATTCCTTTCATATATTCACACTTAACATATAAACCATAAAAAAATATGTTTACATCATTGAGCATACATCAAACATGTCATATTAAAAACTTATTTGTTTAGTGAAATGTCAAACCAGCCAACTAAATGAGAGAGGAAGCATTTCCTCCCAACCTTAGGCTATTTTGTAGAGTTCATTCTTATAGCATGCCCCCCTTGTGCCAAGCCTTGATATCACTAGGGGATTGTTTTAGCTAAATGTTAAATAAAATGATCCAAGAATGTTACTGTCCTTCACTCTAGTGGAAACAATAGAAGTTTCCCTCTTCCCACTAACCTCAGGACATCCACAGGTTTATCAGGAAACCTCCCAACTGAATTTCATATGCACAAGGGAGTTCCTTATCTGCTATATTGTCCCTCATCGACCTCCCCTTACCAGTGATGGTTTCATTCTAGTAATCACCAAGCTATGACCCTCTATTTATCCATTCTAGATCCGGGTCTTCTATGTTCTAGGGTGACCATTACTCTTTTTGGAAATATTTCTATTTTCGTCAAGAATAGCTTACTAATTTCTCTATTACTTAGAGCTATGCATGTGAATCTCCTCCTCATCACTTCATTCAACCATGAGTCTACAACTCGTTGTGTTCTCTATGATTCCTATGAGAACTCATTCACAACTCCTCATGCCTCTATAATTTATTGAGCTCATTCCTTAATACTCTTTATGGATGCATTTTGTCTTCTCTTATGTGTGTGCATCTGGTGGTGTTTTTTAACCTTTGGTATCTTCTTCTACCCATTCCTTGGGATTCCCATGGTTGTTGCCAAATGCAACATCCAGCCATGGATCTTAATTCGAAGGGGTAATCTAAGGTGTCCTTCTGTCAGGTTTTCAGTCGACCCCTTGCCTCTTTAGAAATCAGATATATCAACAATTATAACTACATCAACCACCAATCCTGCTACCCATAATTGGTCATGTGTCTCCATGATGTTTTAAGTACGTGGGAAGGTGGTGCATTAAATTTTTTTAGGTGTGATCTAGAATGATGAGAAAGATTCCTATTTTATTTATTGAAACTTCTCCATTCCCCCTCACTAGTCCGCCTCACCAATTCCCATTTAACCAATCCACCTCACCAATCCCACTTGTGATATCATGGCCAATACTCAAGGAATTTCCCTCTTAGTAAACTTTCCGATGTTTTCTATTAATCAATAACATAATTACATGCTTCATAATCACATTATATGAAGTCTTAGCATAATTATAATCATGGGAGAAAATAGAGTGTTATATTCCCATCCCCTTTAAAGAAACATCATCCTTGATGTTTAAAATATCATATACACAATTATACAGAAAAAAAAAATGGGCATTCCAATCTCATGGAATCTTTGAGCTCCCAAGTAGCCTCATCTTCTCCAAAGTGATTCCATTGCACCTTGACCTACATGATGGCTTGGTTCTGAAGCATTGTTTCTCTCCTGCCTAGAATGCATTGAGGTTTGGGATGGAATTTTCCCTCTATTTCCACTTGTATCATAGTCCAATCAATAACATGATTAGAATAGTGAACATATTTATTTAATAAAGATACATGGAACATATTGTGATCTATAACATTAGGTGGAAAAGCAAGTCTATATGCTACTAGTCCCACTCTTTCCAAGGCTTCAAATGGTACACAATAACAAGGTGCAAAGTTAGAATATGTTCCCATTCTTAAGAAAATCCTCTTCAGTTTCACCCTGAGATACATATGATCTCCCACCTTGAACTCTTTAAGAGTTCTCTTGCTGTCAGCATAGCTCTTTTGTGTATCCTGGGCTATTTTCAAGTTCTATCTTATCCCAATCATAGCCTGCTCCATTTCCTTCAACAGTTCTAGTCCAAGAGTGATCTTGGCCACTATACTATCCCAACTAATTGGAAATTTGCACTTCCTACCATATAGAGCCTCAAATGGGATCAAATTCAATGCTTCATGATACCCATTGTTATAGGAAAACTGTACCAAGGGTAGGTACTCTTCCCACTACTCGGGTTGATGCATAACATGCATCCTCAACATGTCCTCTAGCACTTTGTTTACCCTTTCAGTTTGACCATTTGTCTGAGGATGGTAGGTCATGCTAAATTCTAACAACATTCCCAATCCTCCAAACAAACTCTTACAAAAACTTGAAGTGAACTTAGCATCTTTGTTTGAGATTATGGTCTTGGGTAAACCATGTAATTTGGAAATTTCCTTCATGAGAATGTTAACAACGTCTATGGATTTTAAAGTAGGTTTGATAGGAACAAAGTGAGTTTCCTTGCTCAGTTTATCCACCACTACCATGATTGCATCATGTTTCCTAATTTTCCTTGGCAACCCAGTAATGAAATACATGGAAATTGTCTCACATTTTCATTCTAGAATTGGAAATGATTGTAGTAATCATGTAGGGTGTTTGTGTTCAACTTTCACCTTCTATCCTTCCAAACAATTTGCAATGTATTTTTCAATGTCTTGCTTCATTCCTAAAAAATAGTACAAATCCCTCAATTCTCTTATCATTTTATGGTAACTAGGATGACCTACATAAGGTCTCCTATGAAATTCATCCATGATCATGTGCTTCAACTCTATTGAATCAGGCAAATATAACATGTTGTTGTACAATAGTAGGTTATCATCAACAAGTTGATATCCTTCATACTTGTTGTCTCTGGGTTCTTGTTGCAACCCTTATTTGACCTCATTGAAGAACTCTTCCTCTTATGAGAGGGTTTTGATCCTTTGCCTATAAATGTCAGTTCCTTGGTTCCTTTTCTCTTTCTCTTTCCTGCTTTACTGCCTTGTTTTCACTTTGAGATGGAAAGTTCTGTTGATGCACACTTCTACTCGGTTGACCAAACTAAGTTCTGTTCTTTGGGTTATTATATGGGAACTATTTGAATCCCTTCTTATGGAATCCACTATTATCCTTTCTCTTCCAATCCTTATAAGGCCCTTTCTTATTATTAGAATGATCATAACAACACTTTGCCTTCATGATAGTGTCTTCCAATGTCTTTGGCTTGTCGAATCCAATTCAATCTTGATAATATTATGAAAATCCACTAAGAAAATGATGTACCCTTTCTTTCTTTTACTTGGGGTAAGGAACATACCTCAACAGTTCTAAGAATCTCTTGGCATAAGAGTTTATGGTTAGTTGTCCCAAATTGTGCTCATAGAATTCCTTGATTTTTTCATTAAAGTACTTCTTCAATAGGTAAGCCTTCCTGAAATACTTTTCAAACTACTTCTAGGTTAGAATTATCTCTTTAAATACTTTGACTTCCTTGACATCCTCCCACCATATGAAGGCTCCTCCATTTAGATTGAATATGGTGATCCTTGCCTTTGTATTTTCCAAGTAATATACTCGAAAATACTTCTTTAGACCCAACATCCAAGCCTCGAATTATTCTCCCTTATTAATTTCCCCATCAAAGGTAGGTGGCTTAACCTTTTTGAATTCTTCAGTCAGAGAACTCTATGAATGTACTTTTTTCTTCCTCCTGGGGAAACTCGACCCAATGTCACTACTGGACAACTCCTTGGAAGTATGCTTCCTACTATAAGACTCTATGAAAATGCTTCCACCAGATCAACTCTTCCTTGCATCTTGATGCCTCTTCTTGGAATAACTCCTTCCCACATTGCTATGGATTAATCCATGTTTTTGGGCACCAAAAGGGGTTTTCAACCTCTCCAATTGCTGCAATTTAACATCACTAGTAGTTGGGACTTGTTGTAGGTAATTTTGAATCTCTGACAAGATCTGGTGTAGCATTAGATTCATCTCTACCTGCTCATACTAGGCTCTCATGAGCCTCTTATTGTTTGATTTTAGATGTCTGACAGTGGCTACCAAATTTGGAGGGGTTTCTCTATCCCTCTGACCATTAGATTCCTCATATCTGAAGTGTGAATTTTCTTCCATGCTACACTACAACATTCACCTCTACTTTCCTTTTTAGGATGTCCTATGTGATTAAACAACAAACCATTATTATCCATTACATAACCAATCAATTCAAATATGCATTCTGGTAAAATAAAAGGTGTTTCTCAAATAGTCAAGTGGTCTTGGTGACCCATCCAAGCCTAGAGTTTGAACTATGCTCTGATACCACTTNAAGTACTCAGAATAACTTTCTCCTATTTTATGTATATTAATTATTTAAGTGAATACTTTTCTTATCATAATATTTATAGTGTTAAATATTAATTATTCAATCTTCAATTACTAGCAAAGTTCCTCTACGAGGATAACTAAAATGAAAAAGGATCTATACACCCTCAATCAAATGACTAGAGCTACTTCTCTCCACCAGATCAATTATCTGTATAAATTTATACTCCTCATCGGAATGCTCGATTGGCAAGATCACCATCCTCTATGACAACATTGTTCTGATGGATCTCCCCCATGGATCCAAGGGTTCTCAAATTCATAGACCAATGGTCTCGATCCATTTGATTCTTTGAGTTATACAACCATTATCGGTCATCTCTCCAACCATTCATGTGATGGTCAGGTGGGACCCCCAACAATGCTATGGATAAGGTTTCATTGCATCCACTCTCTCATTGACAACTCACATTCGCTCTTAGAGTCCCTCATCATTGGAATGTTCCCATTCTAGTGTTATGAACCACTCTGACCAAATTTCTTTGATAACGCTTACTATGATGGATCTAACAATCCTCATTCACTATAGCAGACATTCAGGGTGCACTTAGGGTTTGAAATTGCACAACGACTACAATTCCTAGGCCTTCTTTCTTTATGTGGACCATACTAGATCCAATGATTGAGATCTTCTGAGATACCTCCCAATAGATCAACAATTCTCAGACTCCCATATCATTGGCCTCTTTTCTCAATCCCTCTTCCCAGGCTTCCTAAATCCCTCCTTCTGCCAGATATATGATTGGCATCAATGACCTGGAACTCATAGTTACCACTCTCTAGTAGATCAACGACTATTTTTGACTCAGATTCCTCTCCATCAAATTTCCAATACAACCTTGCACTTGGTCCCTTTTATGACAACATCCTCCAACAAATGGTCAATATCTACTCTTAGAGCCGAATTCAATGGTTGTGACCTCCTATGACTTAAAACATAGGTTTTCATCTAATTAACATCCAGATTTAGGACTTATACATTTCAAGGTCCTTCTAGGCCATCACTAAGGTTCTACTAGACCTTCTCAGTTCTCATCCTAGCTCATATACTATCTAAGGAAATTTCACCTTGGACTCTTGGATGAATATTTTCATATCCTACAAATTTTTCATTCAAGAGGGGAGGTTTCATAGAGCTTAAGGATCCCTAACTACTCAAAAACCCTCCTAGGGATTCAAGGAATTCATGTAAACTCAGGGTGAATATTTTTTTCATATTTTGCAAGATTTCCTCTCAAAGACTTGTAGCCCCACAAGATTACACCCATTGTTGTCATTTCACATACAATGAAGGGTTATGTCATGAAATCCTTCTATTTCAAGGACTTGTAGAGCTCATAGGGATGCACCCTACCCTTCCACAACTTGTTTAGTTATATAGGACTATCAGGTTAATAGTGAAAGAAAACATACATACTCCATTTGATGAAGGAATTCAATAATTCCTTTCATATATTCACACTTAACATATAAACCATAAAAAAACATGTTTACATCATTGAGCATACATAAAACATGTTAGGTTAAACACTTATTTGTTTGGTGAAATGTCAAACCAACCAACTAATTGAGAGAGGAAGCCTTTTCTCCCAACCTTAGGCTATGTTGCATAGTGCCTTCCTACAACATGCCACCCCCATGCCAAGCCATGATATCACACAGGAATCTTTTTAGTTGACTACCAAATCAAATGGTCCAGGAACATTACTCTCCTTCACTTCACTAGAAACAACAAAGTTTTCCCTCTTCCCACTGATCTTAGGACCTCCACAGGTTTATCAAGCACCTTCCCAACTAGATTTCCTCTACACAAGGGAGTCCCTTCTTTGTTATATAGTCCCTACATGAACTCCCCACACCAATTATAGTTTCTTTCCAGTAAGAACCAAGTCACAAACCTCTATTTTCTTGTCCTGGATATAGGTTTTCTTTGTTGCAGGGTGACCATTACTCTTTTGGGAAAGCTTTCTATTTTCTTCAAGAAAAAATGATCTATTTCTCTATTACTCAGAGATACACATGTGATTATCCTCCTCACTGCTTCATTCAACCATGAGTATACAAATCGTTATGTTCTCTGTGATTCCTATGAGAACCCATTCACATCTCCTTAGGCCTACGTAATTTCCTAATCTCATTCCTTCTTAATCTTTCTAGTTGTGCTATCTATTCTCCTATGCATGCACGTATGGTGGTGTTTTTCCACCTTTGGTATCTTCTTCCACCCGATCCTTGGGATCCCTGTGGATGTTTTTGGATGTAACCTCTAGTGAGGGATCCAAATTCGAAGGGGAAATCTAGGGTGTCCTATCAAGTTTTCAGTTGACCCCTTTCCTCTTTAGAAATCAAATCTTTCAGAAGTTATAACTGCTTCAACTACCAATCCTACTACCCATAATTGGTCATGTGGCTCCATGCATTTTTAAGTTCATGGGAATATGGTGCATTGAATGTTTTTAGTTTTGAGCTAGAATTCTAGGAAAGCTTCTTATTTTCTTCATTGAAACTTCTCCATCCCCCCTCACTAGTCTATCTCATTGATTCCCACTTCACCAATCCCACTTGTGATATCATGTCCAGTACCTAAGGCATTTCCCTCTCAGTAAAATTTTTGATATTTCTATTAATCAAAAGAACAAATACATGCTTCATAATCACATTATATGAAGTCTTATCATAATTAAAATCATGGGGGAAAATAGGGTGTTAGAAGCTCTAGTTCTGAAAATAACCATTTGGAGAAACTACGAGGCTGTGGCAAGGGAATATTTGCTAATGATGGAATTTTGAGTGGGTGAGGACCATTTATATACTAAGGATTCCATCCAAAGAAATATCATTTATATAACTTTCCATAGACCCCACTTGGCGAGTGATTCGAGGAGAATGAGAGAGGACTTTTGCTGTCACATGGTTTGAAGGTTTAGAGTGAATCAGGACCATTGATTTCCCCTATTCCTAACCATAGAATCTACCAGGAGTGAGTTTTTCAGAAAGAATGGATTGAGGGATATATTGGGGGTTGTGTAGCCTATATTCTTGATGAGAAAGAGTCCAACTCACCACTAGTTTTCGATATAATCAAGCCGAGTGAGTCACAACCATTCATCCAAGGAATTATACATCTTGGATTGCATAGTGGCATTCCATCGAAGGATTGATAAGGAAGGGTTAAGTGTCCAAGGAAATGTAACTTCTAGGATAGCACGCAAACCATCTTGTATGTTGGTATAGATGATGTGGAGGAGTCCACTCAAAATTCATGTACGACTAAGGTAGTGGAGAAGGGTAAGTCTTGAAGACCTTAGACCATTTCATACTGAAAGGAAACCCAAACGTATGCTTCCTGTGAGGACATTAGTATCCATGTATCTAATACTTGAGATTAGAAGAATAGTCGAGATGTAAAATACCCACTATAATCACCATTATAATTAATTCCTAATGTAGACATAATGTGTGGCTATGGCCAAGCGATGTACTATGCAAATTTTATTTCTATGTTTCAATAACAAAATGTGATGCCAGCTATTAAGGGGACATGGAAAAAGATGGGGGATGAATTAATCCACAGGAGAAGGGAGTGTCTAGGATAATAACCAAGAGGGTTCCAAGGGAGAATTACCCATGTATATTAATTCATCCCATTTTCCTGAATTTTCTATTAGTATATGAACCTTCTAATTTATGATTGAATGTTCCCAAAGCCAAAAATTGAATACAAGTAAGAGGGTGGGTGTGAGTGGAAACATCCAAAAGTTATTGGTCACATGGGGGATGAGTACAATCAGCTTGGGGAAGTGTGTGAGTCAAGCAATAAAGACACAGGAGAGAAATTTGTATGGGTTGGGACAATATTTTTAGACAGTCAAGTTTTGTGCATGAAGAGAAAGTAGAGAGTAAAAAATAGAGGTTGGAGTTGATGCAACCATGGAGGGAGAATTATAGAGAAAACTAGAGATTATTGGTGTTGAGTTTTATATTCTTTGTAGTGAAATTCTACTCGAGGTGAATCGAGTGATGGTCAAAGTTGAGGTGGATCGACAACAGGTCTAAGTCTAGGTAGATCGACAGTAATACGAAGGTCGAGGAAGTCGACCAAGTAAAGTTGAAGTCGAAGATATTGACGACAAGTCAATTGATAGGAGGTCCAAGTGTGGGTGTGAGACGAGTGACTAGAGACTGAATGAAGGCCGACTTGTAATTGACTTGTAAACCTGACTTGGAGTCGATTGTAATAGAATATTTGGATTTTAGGGATTCATAGCCAATGATATGCATGGATCTGTGATCATTTTTTGGGTTCCAATATTTAGTGTTTTTCATGTTTTAATGCCTATAAAGAGGTGTGTTGTAAGGCCATAAAGGTTTTTTTTGTAAGGTGATCATACAATGCACTTTTGCAGGTTCATGCATGTGTAAGTGTAGGTTGTTGGTCATGCATATGTAAGATGAATTGGATACAGGGTTGTTATTTCCTTTGCAAGAGGGTATGATGTCGATTGTGTCTTACGTGTGGACCAAGGTTAGACATGTAACCTTTTATTCTGATTGAATAAGACAAAAAGAGAGTTGAATGCTCAAAGGAGTGATGGTTTTCCTGGTTAAGGGTTTCCAAGGTAAAATATCGGTTTACTATGTGATTTCTTCTGTCATTTTCTTTCCAGATTAAATTAATCTTCTCTTCTTCTAGGATTAGTGTGTGTAATATACCAGATATAAAATGTATGCAGAACAGAAATAAAATGCTAGTAATGGTAGAATAACAACAATATAACCAGAACATTCACCACAATAACACTGAAATGATATAAGAATAACAACATAAATAACACTTTGAATCTGAAAGCAATGTTTACAGGCCTCTTCGAGGGGGAAACCTCCAGTTGAGCAGAGCTCTATTACAATAATATCCAAGCTAGGGTTCTCATACCCTCGACTCCTATTTATACTAAAAAGAAGCATCTAGAGGAAGATCCTTCTAGAAGCGGAAGCTTCTATTAAGTCTTCTTACATCCGCCTTATTCTATTTTATTGAAAGGCCTTATTAAT
>JASDQU010031519.1:21422-33061 GCA_032191745.1 Picea mariana | reverse complement strand
ATGTAACTATAATGGTATTGGGTACCCCATGGTATTGCTCATGGTATTTCATATGATGAAACTTATTTAATGGTTTGGGATACTCCATTATAATATGTTTCATGGTATAGGCCTTGGGAGTTGCTATATTGGCCCATATAGACATGCACGTCCAATGTAATTATGGAGTGCATAGTGTAGGCCTAATTTGGGCTAGAGATCCAAGCAAGAAGGAGCTCAGTGTCGAGCATTCTCTAATGTATTGTAACCATCTAGTTGTTTAATAATACATTGAGTGTGCTTTATAGTGCATGAAGACCCTGTAATGTGTTTTAACCATTCAATTGTTCAATAATGCATTGAGTGTGTTGGGTTTTTCTTTCAAAAGATTTTCCCCAAAAAATCATTTTCTAATAATTATATGTTTATGTATTATTTCATTTGTTTACAATTGTTATATTTAATTTTTACACATTTTTCTCTCTTTGATTAGTGTAAGAAGTGTATTTCACAATATTAGATTCTTTCATATAAATAAAAATCTAAACCTGAAGATACCTTAACACCAGTTCCCATCATCATCTTGCTCAAAAATCCACTTTCCTAAAAACCTTGGTTACTCACACCATTCGCATATCTCCCCCTCAATTCCTTGTGGGGGAAAAGGCCCACCTAACCAAAGCCCTTTTATCCAATGACTACTCTCTCTCTCAAATCAACCAAGCATTCTGCTTAGCCATCGATCCTAAACCAAAAATATTCTCTATGTCCTTCCCTCCTCCTTCTCTCATCTCTCTGCCTTATATCTAGGGCACCACTGATCACATCTCAAAACTCTTAGATAAGAATATTCAAACCTTATTCAAACCCTACAAAACCCTCAAACAAATTTTCAGAACTACTAAAGATAAATTTGACCCGATGCTTGGCCCAAGAGTTTATCAAATTCCTTGCTCCTGTGGGGAATATTACATAGGTCAAACTGGAAGAACCTTTAAAGCTCGACTTAAAGAGCATATAGTTGATACTACCTATAACTGAATCTCCAAATTAGTTTTTGTTGAACACTCTTTTAATTCCAAACACCTTATATTCTTTGACCAAACTAAAATATTATCCGCAACCCCTCATTACTCCCCATGTCTCATTCAGGAAGCCCTTGAAATCGAAAAACATCCTAATAACTTTATTCGCAAAGACGACTACAAAATTAGCCAATCTTGGAAGCTCACCATCCATCACCTTGACCATTGGGCTTCCTCCTTTTCGTTTTCAGTTTCCTAATCATCTCCAACCTTTCTGTCCTCCTCTCCTTTTATTCATTTTTTCCCTTTCCTTTAACTATTTCTTTGTTTGCATCTTTTCTCTTCATCTATATGAAATCTTCTTATCTCATTGTTCTCGCGTGTTAACTTATCGACTTCTTTTGAATTTATTATTATCTCATATTATATATATCAAATCTCTCACTTATTTAAAGAAATCATTTTTTTATTAATATCTCACATTAAATACTTCAAATCTCCCTCTTAATAAAAAAAAAAATCCTAAATTACTTTACTTTACTTTATTTTATTTTATTACTATCTCATATCAATTATACTAAATCTCCCACTCAATTAAAAATATCCACTTGATAACTCACTTTTATTCCTTATTTTAATAATTCATTACTAAAAATCCTATTAATATCATTATGATACTTTATTGCACTTCTTAATTCTTTATCTCCTAATCTAAACTACTTTTTGTAAGTCCTTATTTTAATACTTAATTATTATTCTCATTCTTATTTTCCAACTAATCTCAATAACTCCCTTTTTACCCTATATTTAATATTACTAAAGTCTTTGTCATCACCCATTAAATACTGTACTTTAATACCCTATTACTTTATTTCATAATCTCAATGGCTACTTGACTACTTTTAAGAATTTATTGTTTTAAGAATTTATTGCAGTGACAGTGACAGGCTCTCTACACCCTTTTTTTTTCCAAAAAAGTAAATTTCTCAATTATATTAGAATATAATTTTTTACATTGACTGGTCCACTTAGGATATAATAACGACTAATGTCCATAAAGATATTTCAAATATTACATGAGATATATGATCAGTTCCAAAACTCTATGTTGTGTGAGTGCAAACAAAAGTCTAATCCATTATAGATTGGGTGAACATTCTACATCCAATCATTGGAGAATAGAAACAACAAAGAAAAAAAAAATCATAGTAAAAAAGTTGAATCAACACTATAACAGATGGATGTGTTCTCTGGGACCTTCCACGCCATTTTGCTAGTAGTAGAAAGTGATGATGCCTTTAGGTTCCAGATATGATTGTTTGGATAAAGTCTCTGCCTCCTTGTTGTGTACCCTATATATATGCTGAAAATTTAATTCCTGAAAAACTTTGATTAATTCCATCACTTTGATCTTCAAGCCCTCAATTGCACATGCTTGTAATTTGCCTTTTTTTTTAGCCAATCTATGACCACCTTTGAATCCCCCAGGATCTGTAGGTTATGAAAAGATAGGTGGTGTGCTAGAGTCAATGTTTCCCAGACTCCCATAGGTTCAACTTAGGTATTAGTGCCCTCACCACAATTCATCAACCATTTAA
This sequence comes from Picea mariana, assembly GCA_032191745.1. Taxonomy (NCBI): domain Eukaryota; kingdom Viridiplantae; phylum Streptophyta; class Pinopsida; order Pinales; family Pinaceae; genus Picea; species Picea mariana. The sequence continues at coordinate 30,459 of JASDQU010031519.1, read as the reverse complement.
TAACAATGTGCTCATGTGTTTTTAGGACACCTCCGACTCCACATTGTTTTCCATCAGTCTGAGTTGCACCATCAAAACAAGCTAGTGTGTATCACCTCTGGTGAGAAAAAGAAAAAGTACGGGATTGTAAAGGTTTCTATATACAAAACTTCCTTTTGAGGGCACCCATAGTTTTTATGGTTACCGTAATAGCAGAGGGAGAAATATTCTCGAAAATCGCAGAGTTTCTCTCCAACCAGATATACCAACAGGTAAGGGCCGGGAGGTATGACATATTTTCTTTCTCATTTGTCCAGGATTTATAACAATCCATCAATGTTGAACCTGTCCATGCATCCTTAAAACTCAGGAGAGTGTTTAATCGTTTCCAGATTGATTTTTTGAAGATACAATGAATGAAAAGATGGTTTATGTCTTTGAAAAGTCTCTTGCATAATGGACACTAACTAGGGCCTTCCCAACCCTTTTTTGGAGTGTATCCCATCTATGAATCTTTCCCTCAGCTACCATCAAGGTGAATAATTTTATCTTAAGTTGGATTTCCCATTTCCATATGCCACGCCTCCATCCATCAATACCCAAGCAGTCCCGAGTGGAGATAAGAGCCAAGTAAACATATTTTGTGGAGAGGTACCTTGAATGGTCACCTCACGTCCACATTAAAGTGTCATCGCCATCATATATGGAGACTCCTGCGTTGTTGAGAGTCATGCAGCAACATTCCTATTCAGCTGACAACGAACCCGAAAGGCCAAGGTCCCTATATCTGTACCAGCTGGTCAAGTGTCCGACTTGTACAACAAGGTTCCTTGCCTGTGAGAGAATTGTGATTTTTTTCTGTCTTAACAAAGAAACAAGTTCTGGAGAGAGAAAGGATATGTCCTCCAAACCCAGGATCTTGTCTCTACCAATAGCCACAAGGTGTCCCGAACTAGAAATCCATCTAAGCCACTGTGTGATCAGGTGAATGGATTTTAAGAGGCCACCCCAAATCTTTGAGACTGTAGTCGAAATGAAAGTAGGCGATCTGAGCCAGTTTATAATCGTGGTAGATGGAAAATATTTATATTTTATAACATCATTTTAAATGCCTACACCCATTAGAACCCTCCAGAGAGTATTTGTTGCTAAGGATTTACTGAAGTGAAAGATATTGTGGAACCCCCAACCTCCATAGATTTTTGGTTTAGCCAGAGTGTCCGATATGAAAAGATGTAAATGAGAAGAGTCCCCATTTCCTCTCTAGAGGAAATTAAACATAATAATATTGACTTGGTTTAAAATAGAGCACGAGATGGTTTCCAACGACATCCAGTAAACATGCAGACTTTAAGAGTCGATTTAACCAAAATAAAATGTCCACCCAATGATAACCATATATTACACCATAGATCTATTTTTTTCTCCATCTTGGATAGTAGCCAGTTCCAACCAACATTTTTTTGTAGCCCAGTAGTCAAGTAAAAACCTAGATATTTAAACCTTGTGGACAACATTGAAAAATTATATGGAAGAACAGTCCTATATGGTGCCAAGTCTGCCTCCGATAATCATGCATGTAGTACAATTGATTTCTGTACATTTACCCTTAAACTTGATGCTTTGCAAAAAAAATTGATGATGCCATCGATTTCTATCCATTTATTAATAGAAGCATTTGTCATGATTAAAATGTCATCCACAAATAAAATATGAAGGATCTTAATCATTCTAGAAACTCTTATGCCTGAGATCTTCCCTGTCGCTTTGCTTTCTTTAAGTAGTAAGATAAGACCTTCCAATACCAGAATAAATAGCAAAGGAGATAAAGGGCATCCCTGATGTAATCCACGACCGCTCCTGAAGAAATCTGTAGCTTCACCATTTACTAAAACAACAAAGGAAGATGAAGAGACACATCTCATTATCCGGTTGGTGAAATGTACCCCAAATCCAATTTGTAATAAGATCATTCTTAGTAGATCCCAGTCAATACAATCATACGCTTTTTGTAGATCCAGCTTCAGAATAATTGACTTATATTTCTTCTTTTTAATGCTGTGAAGGCATTCATGAGCAGTGCCAATGGCGTCTTGTATTTGTCGGCCCTTCAGAAAGCCTAGTTGTTCAACAGAGAGGGATCTGGATAGGATCGGTCTAATACGATTTACTATGATCTTAGAAATTAACTTGTATACAAGATTGTAGACAAAAATGGTCCTGAAGTCATTGAAATGTTTCGGCTTATTCGACTTCAGGATGAGGGCTATAAAAGTTGAATTGAGGCTTCTTGCTATCTGTCCCTTCATCCTAGACTCCTCAACCATTTCTAACAGATCGACACCCACTAGATCAAAAAAGAAAGTGAAGAACTCCACAGTCCAGCCATCGGGCCTAGGACTCTTATCTTTCTTAAACATTAATAATACCTCCCTCAATTCTTCTAAGTTAATAGGCCAAGATAGGGAGTTTTCTTCCGAAACATTTACCATACGGGAAAAAATCCCAACTAATCTGCATTGTTCAAATGTTGTTTGTAGATCATGTGCCTTAAAGAAATTACTGAAATATTTCATAGCCTCAACTTTTATATTCTTCCGACCAGTACGACAACGACTAGTGGAATCTACGATCTCCCATATGTGTTTGCGGTTTCTTCTATAACAGGCGTATTGATGGAAGAACTTTGTGTTCTGGTCACCTCCTTGAATCCATATAGCCCTATTGTGTTTCCTCCACAACTCTTCCTTTGCTCTAAGTAAAGTGTTTCGTTCATGTTCTATATTACTTAAATTCTCTGATTCCAAATGCTCCAACCTCAAAATGTTTTTTTTATTCTTTTCCTTGATCCAAAGCTTAGTATGTTTCTTTAGATCCTTTAGTTTCCAAATGATTCTGTGTTTCCCGCCTCCTTCAGAAAGGTACAATGGGTCTGTCCAGATCTTGTGTACAAGGGAAATGCAGTCCTTTTCCTGAAGCCACTAAGAATTTAGATTGAACGGATAAGGTTTGTATGTCGGCCCGATCTCTAGTTGTAATAGGATCGGACCGTGATCGGAAACAAAGAGGCATTCCAATGAGGAATAGTATAAACCCACTCTAGATAGGAGCTCTTCAGAAATGTAAAATATATCCAGTCGTTTGGCGATAGAGCTAGTCCCTTTGCGCCCATTCCTCCATGTGGGTACAATTCTGTCTGGTTGGACGTCAATTAACTAATTGGTCTAAAAAAGCGTTTTGAAAAATTCTGACAGAGGACTAGCCTGTGTTGATCCACCCCAAATTTCACCATGTGAGACTGTGAAATTCAAATTTCCTGCTATGATCAAATTTTTGTGTTAGAGAATGCCACTGTCCACCACAACGTTCCATAATTTATTTCTCTCCACGCAAGGGCCATACGTGTTTAATAAAATAAGCTTCTTCTTGCTATCAATGCAATTTCCTGTCAATAAAATGCCACCAACAGAGAGGTAAGGTACCAATTCAAATTTATTTGTATCCCAAGAAATCATAAGACCTCTCGAGGTCCCCACCGAGTTAACAACACAAGTGACCCATGAGGGACATGGGCTACACATGAAAGTTCTAGCTTTTTGTTCTGGGACCAGAGTTTCCTGTAAAAATAAGGTATCAAGACAAGTTTTATCCAAAATTCGTTGAACAGAGGCCGTTTTTAGGGAGCCTCCTACCCCTCTGAGATTTAGGGATAGATAAATCATTATTTTTCCCGTGCAGGGGCTTTCACCTCTCTAAGTGTCCCACTATCAGTGGAAGGATAAACTATAACAAGTTGTTGGGAGGAAGAGGTCGAACACTTTTTTCTAGCACTACGGGTTTTAATGGGGGGGTACTCAATACCCAGGCCACGTGACCAATCAAAATCCTTACCGTTACCTACATCATCAGGTCGAGAAGTACTGGCTTCCCCATCCCAAGGAAAATCTTTATACAAAGAGTTCCCCAAAAATAACGGTAGAGGGACAGTACCAGAGGGGTCATGAAGGTAAGGTATCAAGGAGTCTAATACCTCATTTAAAGGGGAGTCAGTTTCCTCCGATTAACGGTAACTGGGAAGTGTGGCAGGGTTCCCGCAAGGGTTTAAGGGCAACTTGAAGGTGGAACAAGGTTGGTAGGGTTCCAATAGAGCAGAAGAGTGTGTAGTAACATGTTCTAACACCTCTATAGGACTGGGACTCCTGGAATTTTCCTGGATGACGTCGTCCGACAATGATACCAACAAGGGATCCTTATCCACCTGCCGAAAAGAGTCGCCGACAATGGGCCCAACAGCAACCATAGCCACCACCATGGGTCTCCACTCAAATGAAGTATTTTGTTTTAACCATTTAGAAGCATCCAAAGTCTCTTTTTCCATACAAGTTAAAGTAGAAAAAAACACAGGGCAGTGTGAACGTAACTTACCCGTGAGACTCTCCGGGGGCAAGGAAGGGATGGTAACCTCCGTCAGGAAGAGGAAAGCCCCGAACTCGCTTGTGGTAGCCTTTGGTGAAGAGTTATATATATTCTCTTGTAACTCTGTCTCCTCTGTATCGTCCAATGAACCCCATCCTTTACAATCCTGTCGTAGGTGACCGGTGCAATGGAAAATGCTGCACCTAAAAGGTATTCCTAGATAATCAAGTCTTTGTAGAGTTTTACGACCCCGACAATTGATCTCTAAGACTTCTGGTAGCCCACTATGTATGTCGATTTCGACCAAGACCCACGCCACCTTTCTGACCGTAGCGTTAAGGTTATGACTATCCATAGGTATAAACGTGCCAAGAGAGTTTCTGATTTCCATGAGTGCAGCTTCATTCCAAAGGTGGATGGGTAAGCCCTGTAGAAGCACCCACAGGTGGTGCAACTGAAAGTACTCATAGGTCGGGTTGAAAGCAATGTGCCACTGTTTAATCACGAGGTTGTTGCCCCCCATGACCCACCTACACTCTAACATAATGGAAAAGTCTTTTGGGGACTTGTAGACGAAACCTAACCATCCCTTTGGTTAGGTATAAGATTTTCGACGCGTAACCTAAAAGGGGAACCCACTGATTATATACCCAATCCTATAAAGTAACATTGTTGAGGTAACGATAAGATACCCTAACAACAAGACCACATAATGCCAGTCTAGTGGCCTGTTTAAGCTCCACATCCAACCCCAAAACCATCTTTCTGTGTGCTTTCACTGGTTTCCACAGTCGTCGACGACTACCGGGGAGTCTCGCAGGATAAGACTCCTTCTTTTGTGATGATGGGGGAGCCTTCTCTCTGTGAAAACTACCCTCACTGTGTGCTATGGGAAACTTTGCGTTTTGACGGGCACGGTCTGTTAGACCAGGAAGAATACCATAGTGAGTAGGAGGTAAACAAGGCTTAACGTTAGAAGGTGGTGGCCGATGGAATGTCAAATCCCCCTGTGTAGACTTGAAGGAAAGGGTACCAATCCCCAGGGTGTCTTCACAGTCGAAAAGATCGGCCTGCTGCCAAATAACCTCGCCTGTAACCTTCATAAATGCGTCGACGTCTTGCGCAATGTCATCCCGACCCGTCATGACTATGGTGATCTGCCACCTGGGCTCCACTGAAAGTTTCGTGGCAGGGGAGTCAGTCCAAAAGTCAATCAGTGAAGAGTTTAGTGGAGGATGATCAGCCTAGAAACCAGGGCCTATTAAAAGTAATTTAATGGTTAGACAGACGACATGCTCCAAATAAGCGATGGTAAGTGCGGGAACAATCCCCGAAATAGTAAACTAAGTTCTAATCCTGTGAGGTGGAGGTAACTAGACCACTGGAAGGTGAACAGGGAACAAAAATCTTAAACATAACCGACAAAAGCACAAAATAACTGATCTAGTTAATAACCAAACCTATCTAAAACATCACACTTATTGTAAACCAGACAGGTAGGAACCAGGCTTCGGCTCCCTAAAGTGTCTGCCATTATTGTTGTTTTTTGAAAAAATTCTCCCACACAGTTGCAAATCTCTTCGGCTCTCCAAGCAAAAAGTGGAATTAACTTGCTTTCCTGACCCTCTACAACCTAGTATGATATATATTACTTTTTTAATATATTACTTTAGTTTGATATATATCACTTTTTTAATATATTTAAAAAAAAACAAAATATTTTAGAGGGCAGTATGGGAGAGATGTTGAGCAGTAAAGTGTTAAGTGTTATGTTATAATTATATTTATAAAGTGGCTCAATTAATAATAATAATAATAATAATAATTAAAATAAATTCGATTTAATATATGTAAATAGTAATTACTTTAGTTTTGATATATAATTATTTTTTTAATATATTTAAAAAATTGAAATATTTTAATATATATTATAATATTAATATATTATAAAATATATTAATATATTAAAAAAAATATTGGTTTGAATTTGTTTTATTCAATTATTCTTAATTTCAATTTCAACTAATAAAACAATGTTGTAGTTATAAAATAGGTAATATATTATAAAATATATCTATATATTTAATATATTAATGCATTTTATAATACTTTAATATTAATGTATTAAACAACTCAATTTTATTTCTTATTTTAATAATTAATAATTAATTATTAATCTCAACTACTTCTTTTACTCACTTTAAGTATGTTGTTAAGGCATTTTGTAAATAAAGTTATTGATTCAAAACTTAGTAATTAAAAATTATTACCTGGAAATTTAAAAATGAGGCTGAAAATTATTACCTGGAAATTTAAAAATGAGGTGATCCACTCTGTACTATGGAATAAGATTTGGTCCAATATTCCATGGGATTTTCTATGGGGTTCCTGCATAGGAGTGGGAGATGTTTTGTACCATCACCCAGACGTGATAGAGGTAGTTGCCTATAATTTAGTTGATAACGCGTGGAATTGGCTTCCCAGCTTGTCCGAAAAGCCATCGTTGGGGAGATAGGTATTGTGAGGGGGATTTTACAAAGCTATAGCCTTTGAACCAAATCCACACAGGAAGGCAGAGTAAAACAGTTTACAAGTTTCAATTTAAAATAAAATTGGCTTAAAAATAGAAGTTATATCAAGTCTTCGGGATGGATGGAATTTGATGGATAAATTGTTGTAAGTAATTTAACATTGAAATATAATTACAATTTTCTAATATCATTATTATTGTTTGATTATGTTTAGTAAATTTTTATTAATTAACTTGCTAGTTAAATTTTAAATTTCAATTGGATATTAAAGAAGATTGAAATTAAAATAGCTCATGTCATTTAGAATTTTTATTTTAAATTTAATGATTATGGTTTTATTTTACTTTCAATATTGTGAAAAATTAAAAAAATTTATTATATTTAAAAAAAATAAAAATAAATTTATGATAATTTTTTGAATTTTTTTAAATGATAGATTTTGTTTTTATTTTATATATAAATTTAGTTTAATGATTTTTTTTAAACAGTGGATTATAACATTAAAAATATAAAAAAATTTGTATTTTCAAACAATTTTATTTATAAAAATAATAAAGTATAAAATTTAAAATTTAATAAAATAATTTCATCATATGAATAAGTTTATATTAATGAATGGAATATTGGTTTTAATTTTTTTCCTCTTTTTTCACAACTATACTTTAATATAATAAGAACCATCACATGAGTCAGGATCAACCTTCTTAAAATATATTAACATTGTTAAAATTATAAGTAGATGAACTCTTGAAGATGTGTTCTATTTTTCTAGTCAAATGTGTTATCAAATTTTAGCATTTTACACATTTCTAAATTAAAGTTCATGCTTTGTAAATTTTTACATATAAAACAATTTGTATGAAATTGTGTGTTCTTTTTTTAATTTAAAAAAAAATAAAAATTAATTATTTAATTAAATGTTTATCCATAGCAATTTATAAAAAAATTATCAAGTAATTTTTGTTTACAACAACTAATTTAGTTTTCTCTAATTTTTTTTTTCTTAATTTTATTATTATTATTTTTAAAAGGGTATAAATTATTATTATTATTATTTTTAAGCTTATAAATTATTATTATTTTAAAACATACAATATTATTTTATTTATTTATTGTTATTTATGGAAAAGTGGGTGCATTAGATTTAGACACTATTTAGTATGAGATAAGGATTTTTAAATGCAATTTAGACAAAATTATGTAACTAAGTTTTAAAGTACCAACATGTTTAACCATTGTTTGAGACATTAAAAATATTACTAATAACAACATTACACTATATGCATCTCTTTACCTCTTTACGAATATTTCTTTTCCATAACTAAAACACTCACCTAAGGAAAATCCTTCAAGAGTCTTGTTAATTTTTTTGTTTATTTTCATTCCATAAAATAATAATAATAAACAGGTATTAACCTAGACAAGTATGAGATCTCCTTGCTTGTGGGACAAGAGACCCCCTTCATGCAACAATTTGACTACTTAGTCTATGAAGGTGTACATATCCTATTGCCCTTTGGACTCAAACCTATGACCTCCAAAGGAGAAACACATGGTATTAACTATTAGATCTAATTTAACATTGCAAGCTCCTTTATTGACATTGAAGAAGAAACATTATTGTTTAAAAGAAACACTAGACACGCGAATAAATTTATCTCATCTATGTAAATGGATTAACATCATCATCTCCTAATGAAATATTAACATTACAAGGTTCATCCCTAAATATGGGTCATTTTCCTCAGCATCCATAAATGCAAAACCATTCATAACCATATGCATAACACTATCCTTCTCATTTGATAATGATAATCCATAAACTATAAGCTTATGTTTTTTGTAGTTGAATAATGGCTAAAAATGTGGATTAATGGGGATATGAGGAAGAAACCTATAAAGATTTTTCTTTGATCAATGAGATATCTACTAATTTTACATTTGGGATATTGCTTCAAAACTATTTTCCTATCTCCATAATATATCATGTAACTTCACTAGAAAATAAATCAATTATTTGATACTCTCTTCCTATGTCTTTCATAAGTGCAAACTCTTCTTGGAATATGCAAGGAGAAATATTTGATTTTGGCAAGAGAATATCATCTTAT
>JASDQU010031519.1:10787-21290 GCA_032191745.1 Picea mariana | reverse complement strand
CCTTATTATAATAAATGAAAATGATCATGAAATTAAACATTTATAAATCATTCTATTTATAAATCATTCTATGCCATAGGATTTATCTAAAAAAAAGTGTTTGAAACACTATTTAAAACCTTCAAATTGACCAACAAAAGAAATAGAGAGAGATAGCTTATCTTCAACCTTTCATATAGGGGTTTATTCGCTAGATCAATAAGAGTGCTATCACAAATCCTAGCACTATCATCCACAAGTACATCCTCATCCATGTGTGCAAAGATTCCATGAATCATGATATTTATCCTATGAGGCTAGGGATGAATAACTCTATGCATTGAATATTTTATTAATGCAAGCCATATATAAATACATTGATATGATCTTTGGTTTCACAGGTCTAATGATTGTTCCTATTCACCTATGATTATTCACATTTCTCAATTAAAATATTTACAAGACACTAATCCATAGAATCAAGTATCCAATATTTCCCCTCTTAATCCTAGCAAGATAAATAAAGACTAACATTGACCTTGGGAGTTTGACAGTCTTTAGTCATATCATCAGAAAGAGGTAAGACTCGAAGACCAAGAAAATAATGCAGAATACCACGATCTGTCATATCAAAAGTGTCAGCAAATCGTCTCTTCAATTTAAGAATTACATCCAGATTAGTGCCAATTATGACTAGATTATCAACATATACAACAAAAATAAAAATATCACCAATATCATGCAATACATAAAGACTATGATCAGATTCATAACATTTGAAACTAATATTGAGAAGGAAATGATCAATCTTTGCATACCAATATCAGGGAGCTTGTTTCAAACCATAATGTGACTTCTGTAGTTGATAGATAAGGATGGAGTCTTTCACAAATCCAAGGGGTTGTTCCATGAATATTTCTTTAGATAAGTTGCCATGAAGGAAGGAACTTTTGACATCCATCTGGTGGATCTGTCATCCAAAGTGCAAGCAACAAGGGAAATAATTAGTCGAACATAATTCATCTTTTCAATGGGGGGGAAAGTTTTAGTGTAATCAATGCCTTCTTGTTGAGAGATTCCTTTTATGACCAAACAATATTTGTGACACTCAATAACACCTTTCGAGGTGAATTTGGTCTTATAAACCCATCGACATTTCACAATGTTCTTCCCTTGAGGTGGAGGAACCAAATCCCGAGTGTGATTCTTTAAAAGAGAATCCATTTCATCTTGCATATTTTGTTCCCATTCAGGCTATCCTTGTGCATATGTATAGGATACATGATCACAAGTCTCATGAACACGAATCAATAAAAAGACACTAGCTTTCTGCTTTTGGTTATGAGTCTATCAATTTGAGGAGATATCACCAACATCAGGTCCAAAAACTTCAATTGTCTTAGGATCCCACCGAGGAAGGCGGGGTGAACTAAGATTCACATTAGGAGGTTGATCAAGAGAGGAGATAGTGATAGGAGTAGTTGGTACAGACCAAGAATCTATCAAGTCAAAAGAAAAATGTTCGGTCGAATCAAGAGAAAAATTCAACGGCCTCGTCGAAATGCTAAAAAAAAGGAATAGGTGATGTAGAGTAGGAAAGTATATTAAAATGATCATTTTGTAATAAACCGGATGAAGTGTTCAACAACTTAATTTCTAAAGACTTCTCATAAAAAAACACATTTCTCCCAATAATGATCTGTCATTTGATAGGGTCAAATAGACGATATGCCTTGGATTCTTTGGAGCATCCCATCATGATGCAAGCGTGACTCTTCACATCCAATTTCATTCTGCAATCATCGCGAATATGAGCCCCAGTGATACATATGAATACTCAAAGGTGGTCGATCGAGGGATTCTTTCCACACGATCTCTCAACTAGAGTCACATAATTGATAACTCTAGTCAGAACATGATTCAGGAGATAGTTGGTGTAGTAAACAAGTTCAACCCAAAACTTAGTCGAAAATTCTTTGGCCTACAAAAGACATCGAGCCATTTAGACCAAGGTTCGATTCTTTCTTTCTTCCACACCATTTTGTTGAGGAGTATGAGGAATATACCTTTGCCAAGAAATACCAGATTGAACAAGATATTCTTCAAATGGTTGATTCACATACTCATCACCATTATCAGATCTTAGACACTTGATATTTTGACCACACCGTTTTTCATCCAATGCCCCAAATTCTTTGAATTTTTCAAAGACATGTCTCTTATTTTTCAATAAACAGACCCAAGTGAATCTAGAGATATCATTGATAAAGGTCAAAACATTTTTTGCACCTTCTAAGAAAGATTTAGTTATACAACAAAGATCATGGTGAACTAGTTCCAATAGGTATTGTGTTTTCCATGCTTTTCCAGAGTCAAAAGGCATCCAATGATGCTTTCCCAACACACATCTTATGCAGACTCCGTCAGGTGGAAGTACTTTGGGTAAAATAGCAACCATATTCTATGTTTCCATCGACTTCATGCTTTCAAATTTTAGGTGTCCAATTCATTCATGCCAAATTTTGCTTCATTCATTAGTGTGAGAATCATATCAATGATTCATATCAATGATTCATTAGACTGGTCGGTTTAGGATCATATCAATGATGATCACAGAACTTGTACAATCCATCCTTCTAGTCGAGAAAACCTTCGGTGACAATTTACTTGTCATTCCTCAGATCCTTGACAATGAATTGATTTGCCAAGAATTCAATAATCTTACCAATTTGTGTTAGCTGAGAAATTGGGAAAAAAATGTACAGATATTGGGAACATGATAAACATTGACAATTTTACCATGTCGACATGGAACATCATCGTTACCAATAATGTCAAGAGAGAACATAAAAGCATCCTTTTCCATATTATGAGTGCATCTAGAGTCAACTACCCATTCACTCGGTGAGGTATGAGTAAGAAATTCTAGGGAAGTTCTGACTTGGAAGGTAAATTTGTCGATAGGTCGACGAACAACCGACATGTCTCCTTTGATCCGCTCTACCTTCTCTTCTAGGTCGTCCCTCTTCTTCCAACAAGATTTCTCCACATGTCCAGTATTTCCATGGTACAAAGATGTTTTCTTCTCTTGATTCTTCGGAGTCGATGTCAGTTCATTAGTATTCACTTTAGTTTTTTTGTCAATGTATAGGAGCATCCCTCTCTCCTTATAATTCATCTTCCACTTTCCTTTGAGAAAGTGAGTCTTTGTTTACCACCATGATTTCCTTCTTCAAGAAATATGTGTTGATCATTAATTAGTAAGCCAAAGAAGGTATCAAGTGTATAGTCCTTAACATCTTCCTTGTATGCTTTCCAATTTGTATGAAAAGTGGAACATAATACATCAAAAGGTGTTCTCAAATTCGGACCATCTCAATGATTTGTTCATCTTTCTTCTGAAAATTCTTCCAACATTCACCCAATTTCAAATATATCTCTTTAACACAATTCAAATAGTCCTCAATTATTTAGAAGGAATGAGGATTGAGAGAGATCAACTCTTTTTCAAACTACGTAACTTATCTCTCATCAAATTTATCAAACAATGACTTTAACTTCTTAAATACTTGATGGGGACAATTGATTCCACTAGTATGGAACTAAATTTCTCAGGAAATGTAAGTCATAATGACCCTGGAAACCTCATCCTTCTTGCCGTTGAAAACAAAATTCACTTGGTCGTTCATCGGATATAGAATAAAAATCTTGGTATACTTCCAAATTTCTTTAATTTTCAGGAAGGTCTCCATGTCTAAAGCCCATATAACATAGTTGATTCCATTCAGAACAAATGGATCAATCTTGAAATCCATCTTTGATATATAACATATTTGATCTTGTCAAAGGGTTACAATCAAAAGATAATCATCCTAGATTCAATCAATATAAGATCTGACTCAACAAGATTTGTGAAAAAAATTGAGGTCAAACTAGTCACTCTAATACCATGTTGGGGATTGGGTTAACCTCGAGAGGAAAAAATAAAAAAATCTACAAAATAATTGAAGAGGAATAAACTTCAAAGATGATTGGTGGTGTATAAATACATTGTTTCAACACTTACGCACAATGCATTGTGATGATAATATCACAATGCATGGTATATACAAGATAACTCATGATTCATATATTACAGTTCTTTTTTTTATAATGGTCCACGAGGTCCTTTATTTATAGTCTCAATATCTAACCAACTGTTAGGTTAAACTTGATATAGTGAAAGAGTCAAAGTTGAGTCAAAGTTGTTAGGTCAACAATGGTGTTTTGGGCACATGGTATTGGTGACCCGCAATATTGATCCCATGGATTGCATGTAATGAAAGCCTATAAAAGGTGGGTGATACTCCATTATAATGTGTCAATATTTGAGGAGTGAAGGGTTACTTGGTCGGGGCCATAAGAATGGTTGGCTTGGCCAATTTTGGCCAAGGGAAATAATAGATCTATTATTGACTAGTTTTTCCTGTAAGGGTTTTCTAGGATAAATATTGTGTGATTTATGTGTGCATGTTGCTATGTTATTTTTATTTTTATCTCTCTCGCATTTTAATTTCCTGACAACTGGTATCAGAGTGATGTTAGCTATTTCATGAGACTATCATTGAGTTTGGATCATGGAGATGCAAGCATAAAGGTGGATTTCCTGCCCCAAAGTAGATCTGAAACCCAAGGGTTTGAAGACCTAACATGAGGTTGTGCAACACATGGTGGAAGAAAATTAATGGCAAGGCGAGGGGATGGTGGCATAAGTTCTAGGATAGAAACAATGAAAAAAAAATGATGGATTTGAATGTAAATGGGCATATGATTGTATTACTTGGTTAGACATGCGTACCCTGGGTTTGAAATTTCACCGGTAAAGTATAGACATAGACCCAGGTGACAAGGGTGGGGGGAGCATGTGGGATTCTTGGATACCTTGAATTTGAGGGAAGTTTGACCAGATTTGGTCATGGGAAATGCCAAGTCAATTTTAAAGGGGGGAATGTTAGGTTAAACGCGAGTCAGTGAAAGACTCAAAGTTGTTAGGTCGACAGTGGTGGTTTTGGGCACATGATATTGGTGACCCATGGTATTGAGACCTTGGATTACATGTAAAAGCCTATAAAAGGTGGGTGATACTCCATTGTAATGTGTAAAGAGTTGAGCGATGAAAGCTCACTTTTCCAAGGCCAGGAGATTAGATGGATTGGATGGACTTAGCCCAGGGAAACAATAGATCTATTGTTGCTTGATTTTTCCTATAATGATTTTCGAGGATAAATCTTGTGTAATTTATGTGTGCATGTTGTTATGTTATTGTTATTTTTATCTCTCTCACGTTTTTATTTCCTAACACCAACTTCCTTTGTATCGGGAAGATCTTGTCCACAAATAATGGTTAGTGGTTGAAACAATTTATGTGAAGTTTGCATTGTTTAGTTGGTTACTCAACTTATCTAGTCGACCCGACCATCCATTTATCCAACATGTAGTTGATTTCTCGGTTGGTCGACCCAATGACCGTCTCGAATTACTAGTCAAATATCTGACCAATTGTCCAGTCAATTTTTCGATCGACTATCCAATCAATATTTCGACTGAATGACCACTATTGTTAGTCGAATGGTCATGTGAATACCTCCAATAGAAGTGGGATGAGCCATCAAAACCTAAGGTTCCAACACACACCTCTAATATAATGAGAAAATCTACACATTCATATTGAAACAAAATTTTAATAGATTTCCTTTTAGCATGAAACTATTTATGATGGATTTAATTTATGTTTGGACTTTTAGGCTCATACATCCATTTTTTGGGATTTTCTCTAAGGTGCAATATTTTCTGTCATAAGGTGATTCTTCTCTAGGTCAAATATGATAATATATATTTTTTCCTTTTCAATGTGCATATGATTTTCATTATAGATCTGTTTTTTCTTTTTGAATCATTCCCGTTGTAGCAATACGATATTTAACAATTTATTAAAAAAAGGAAAAAAATGTGCCCACAATGCATAGAATGATACTAAAAACATACCTAATAATAAACTTTGAAGAAATTCTTTTCATTACACCTCTTTACTTATTATTTGGCCAATCTTATCCACAACTTTGTTGAGGGAACACTTTTTTTGCAACATCAAGACCATGTAACTTAGCATACTTGTTAAGAAGATGGTCATCCTTAACACACCCTCTAAAGCCAATATTATTAATAGGTGCAATACAAAAACACCATAAATAAATTCCAGTTTCCCTATCAACCATAAAGGTGATGTTGAAAAAACCCTTGGCCAAAATGGGGAACTTCTTTGTTGTCAATTCCACTCTTATCAATGATAGATTCCATCCATCATTGAAGGTTCTTTTCATGACTGTGTAACTTGTGTATGGAATAAATAAATCCAAAACAAAGGTAATGTGCAAGCATTGATGATTACACTCAAAATAGGACCACACCCATTCTTATCTACCCCTTGGCTAACTTATGGCTCTAGGTCTTGGGATTCAAAATCCATAAGAGTGGATAAATGAAAGACATCATAACAACTATCAATGGTGAAACCAAATATTCCTTCATGATCCATATATACTTTCTAGAGTGTTAACCTCTCATTTGCCCCAACAAATCCAATAAATGCTTCATCATCACCAAATTCCTTGTGTCATGTACCTTTTCTCTAACAATGTATCATCACTCAAGAAAATCCACATGAGCTATGATCTAATGAATCCAGAAGTCGCTGTAATGCATACTCTACTTTGTTGATGAACTTTATGATTCAATAAAACTTGTTATAGAATTGGAATTCCACTCACTAAAATTCATTCAAAGAACCCAACCTTTCAATATGAAATCCTCCATTAAAACAAGTTTCTTTTCCAAAAAAAATGTTTGTTTCTAAATCTTTAATATGTTACTTGGAATTATTATGATTTAATGAAATCATATTAATTTTAATTAATTTAAAAAAGTTTAAATATTTTATAATGAATAAATCACACTATACTAAGTCAAAAAATATATTTGTTACTAAATCTTTAATATATTACTTGGAATTATTATGATTTAATGAAATCACATTAATTCTAATTCATTTAAGAATTTTTTATAATGAATAAATCACACTATACTAATTCCAACTAATTTAATTGGGAAAATATTTTAAACATATATCTATTTTATTTAATTCTGATAAGAAATTTGTGTAAGTTGATTTACCATTTTTTTTTACATAATACATGATTTAAAAATAATATATTCAAAACAACTAGAATGAGAAAGTTATAAAAAAGTATTAAAGAAATTTTTAATTGTTTTTAAATAGAGAATTTTTTTTTTACTAATAAAAATATTAGTTATAAGACTCCATATTAAAATGATAAATATGTTCATAATAATACACATAATAAGCTTGATTTATACAAAGTATCTTACCATGAGATGGAAAACTCCTCGACATAGATTCAGATATTTAAATATAACTTAATCACCTTAAAATATATCCGCTTTTAAAATTATCTCATTGATAAATTTCTTAATTTATTTCCTTCTACTTTAAATATTATTCATTTTAGATAAAAAAACCACATCCAAATTGATATCGACAAAAACACCTCCTCAAATGTATCAAAGTTAAAAAGTCATTTGTTCTTAATTTATTTCCTTCTACTTTAAATATTATTCATTTTAAATAAAAAAACCACATCCAAATTGATATCGACAAAAACACCTCCTCAAATGTATCAAAGTTAAAAAGTCATTTGTTAGATTATACATTATAGTGACTTTATTAACTAAATTCCACTAGACACAAGTGCAAATAAAAAAAACTTCAAAACCCTTATCACAAGGTGAAAATGGAATTCTATTTCAAACATTGAACTTATTTGTTTTGATTATATTGTTTGACAACTCCCATGAACTTCTCAATTAAAAATGATGAACTTTTAATATCACAAAATGTTTTTAACTTTAAAAATCCACCATTTTTCCTTATAAGAGGCTCCAACCAATCCATTTTTCCTTATAAGAGGTCTAACCATAAGTGGGAGGCTTACAAAACGAAACGTGTTTTTATATCATGGACATTCATGACCCATCTAAGTGGAGAGTTGGAGAATTGTTACACATTATTTTGGTCACTCCAATGATCAACTGACAATATGTGCATGACTCACTTCCATGTTCCCTGAAAACACGAAAAGAGACTTTCTCCATGAGAAAAGTGCATTATCTTTTCTTCCTTAAAAACTATGTCAAAGGAGATCGTCGCACCCTGCTCTATGCTTGGGGTGTGACGATTCTTTATCGTCACATGCTGCACCGAACTGAACTGTGACATTGTCGTAGGCTGCTTGTGCATAGGGTGCGGCGATGCTTAAACACTAGGAAAAGTGAAATTCACGGAGGTTCTAGAAATGAATCTTTTAGAAGATGAGGTGGCCTCCAATCGGTTTGGATCTTACTCACTTCTTTTATTTAGTGGTATCATCCTAATCTCATCATCCATCCCTATTTCACCCTATATAAAGAGGGATGTCTCATGGAAAAGGCTAAGGCTTGCTTATGCATGAAGAATTTTGCTATAGATTATACTTGAGATAGCTTTGCTTCAACTCTCTAAGTCAGGTTGTGGATCTTCTTCATCAAAGGCATTGGAGCAAAGGTGTGTGTGTTGAATAAAAGAGTCATTGGAAGGGACCTTGCAACATCAAGGCATGGGTTGTATTCTCCACTTTCATTTAATATAATGCATCAATACATTTCTTCCCTATAAAGGTGTCTTTACTGATCTTATACACAGAATTCATTGGAATATATATATTGTTGTTCTCTCTCTTTGTTTTTTTGTGCTTCTTAGACAGGTTCACCATCCCAAAAATCCAAACATGGAGCAACAACGACGACACTAACGAGGATCAAACGTCATTTAAAAGGTATGTCATTTGTCCCTCTCTGAACTAGTTTATATGACAATGAAATCTAAGGAGAAGTTTGTATTCTACCATGTTTTTTTCTAAATTTTTGTTGAAGTTAGGGAGATTAGTTTGTGTCTACACTTACCGATTAGTCTAATAACAAAATTGGCAACCATACGGGGGAACAACTTCTTTTGGTTTTTTGCTTCTTATTTGCTTGTAGCTTGTCTGCTTTTGATCAATTTCATTCTCTGAGTCTGTGGGTGATCCATCTTGACTCCCTGGTTCTAAAATTTCATTGAGAAACTTTGTCCTCCTTTCAAATTCTCCTTATATTCATACATCGTCGCACCTTGCTTGTATGAACCAGAGAGACGACGTCACACTGTGTTTTTCTTTCATCCTGCGACGATCCTTCTTCGTTGCACTGTACTCTTTTGCAGCCTGCGACAATACCTGTAGAAATTGTTGGAGTGACAGTCAACTTTCTTCTCTTTGTCCAGATTTGTCTTTACTTCTGGGATGAACTTTTAGTCTTGGTGATCTAGATTATTTTTCAGCACAAAATTAGAGCGGAGATATAATAAAGAAATGCTCAGAGATATTGCGGATATCCAATAACAACCATAAACATAGAGATACAGTAATAGATGATTTCTATTAATGAAAGAAATGTACAGAGGCTATAAAAGTACGGAGTGAAAGACTCGCTAGAATGGTAGAAACTTATCTTTGAGAAGAGATGTGATGGATACTCGCATTCACAAGAAGATGATTGTTACAGTGAGGCTCCAAAGGAATTTTTAACATAAGTAAAATCAAAAACACTAACCCCAGAAGATGAAAAGCCAAAAGGTTTGCGGGCCCTGATGGGGGTAGTTGATACATGAACTTCCCGGGGGTGTAACTTTTGCATACGATCTCTATTTGGGGCGCTCAATACACCGTTGGAAAGATCTATCTGAGGAATACAACCTCTAAACATGAATATCAAGTTCATAATGGACTCATATTCATCGAATGTTGATGCCCAAAAAAAGTTTTTTAGGGTCTCAAAACGACTCCAGAAGTTTGGAACCCAAAAAACTGCCAAAAATAGTAAATTACCAAAATTGCCAGAAAATTGTTTTGAGCCAGTTGGAAAAGGTGGGTGGCCACCGATATCCACCTGGATCAATCCTCTCTCCTTAGGAATTAATGTTATCCATTGCATTGAGTTCCTGGGGGAGAGGGAAACACATTTGTTGAATCTGCATCTTGATGAGCTACTTGCCTTGTTGGAGAAGTTGTGTTGCTTAGCTTGTTGAAGGTTGTCATGAACATGTGGCTGGAAGGGTTGGACCTTTTTAACCAGTCTGGCTATATGAGATGCCTGTGTGCAGAAGGAATATTACACTTTGTTGCAATCTTGTCGACCTGTTTCTGTTAGATAGAAGGTGCTTGGACCGAGGTTATAGTGGTTGCAATATCCTTCTGTTCACCTTTTGAACAGATTGTGAAGAAAATGAATTTTGTAGTATGAGATACTACCTTGCAACACTGTTTAGGTGAAACAGTAGTCATAAATACCTTTGGTATTCTGTAGAGATGACCCCCCAGAGAAACAATGACATTG
>JASDQU010031518.1:0-22256 GCA_032191745.1 Picea mariana | reverse complement strand
CAACTTGTAGAAGCCAACATATTGATAGTTCAATATATGGAGACCATGATAGTACTTATGATCAACAACCAAATATATCACATGATTTACAAGAGATTCCTCATAGATAGTTAGATGGAGAATCAAATTTGGTGCCAAATTTGTTGTAACCAAGAAGCAACAAATTCAACTTACAACAACCAAACAACCATTAAGTACATCTCATCCAAGTGATGTTCCAGAAGATACACCTATTGCATCTAAAAACTTGATGCAATAACACCACCCGATATTTTTGGTTTTGAAGTTGCATCAATTATTGCCAAAACACAAAGGCTTAGTTGAGAGTTGTTTAGGTATATAGAAAGGCAAGCCAAATAAATAAAACTACAAGGAAAGAAGGCTTTCTTGGTTGCAGTGAAAGATGGTCAGTCCATTGGACAACATGCTACAGGGTGGGCCACAAAGTTGGGTATGAGATGCAGGTTTGATTTGAATGTTACCATCAAACTTTTTAGACCAAGATCCAAGAATTGATCTTGTGATACAAAATATGGAAAATTATTTTGAAACTATTGGTGGAAAAATATCCACAAAATTTTACAAGCAAAGAATGAGATTTTCGATGAATAATTTTGGACATACATGCATGAAATTATTCTCTGAAGGAAAAGAGAGGGACAATAGTGTAACACCCAAATAGTGGGAAGGTTTGAAGGAAAGTATGCATTCTGAAGGTTATTTGGCAAAGATTACAAGAGGGAAAAAAGTAAGAAACCTTGCTAAGGTTCAATATGTTTATGCATGAGGTGGGTTGCAAGAAAACAAAGACAAATTTGTAAGTATATGGATTTTGGGCCGATTGTACATTGTGCTATGTATTTCGATTTGTTTATGAAATTAATTGTGTGTTCACATTAATTTGTAGGTGGAAGAAAATAATGGATCACTATGTGCAGAAGAAATGATTCAATATATGGAAAACCTAGACAATTTTAAAGATAATTAGATGCCAAAAACTACGATAGAAAATACCTTGTCATCCATTGAAGTTTAAAGGATCCAATTAGAAACCACATCAAATGCTGAAATTTTGAATGAAGATTATCATCATGCAATGAACTGTATATTCGACATGATAGAGACAATGTTGTATCTATCCTTCTCCATTAAACCTCTTTCTATGGAACGGAAGAATGGATAAATTAATGATTCACATGAGGTAAGCCAAGTTTCATTCCCCAATAACCATTTATTTGCTTGAATTTGTAATTTTGTTGAAGTTTTTCTTCCATATTTCTTCATTTACAAAGCTTATGTTTTCTTGAATTCCAACTCTTGTCAATCTTAGCAACGAAATGTAAATCTTGGTGGTGCAAGAATGGTGAAAGATTTAGGAAAGAGGCATGAAGTTTCAATCCCTTAGGTTATAAAGGTACATGAACCAAAACATACAAAGAGATGATCCTCATAGAAATATTCTCCCTAATTCATCAATTAGACTTTTGGATGCAACTATAGTGTGCTTCAGTATCTTTGTTTTCACATTGCTTGTCATTTCATGAATATCTAGACAATAATTAGTACATGTAATTCCACTTGCATTCTCACCATGATTTGGAGCTTGATGTGTTTTACTATGTGCACCAAAATGTGGACTATTTAAATAAGATAGCACCATATTGATGTATGACATACCTGTACTATTCACTAAGTTGTTTAGTTGACTTTTGGATGCAATATGGTCTAATGGACTTGTTTCATAGTGCTTGGCATTTCCAAAATACTCAAAAAATATTCAATAGAATTTCTCACAAATATTCTCACTACAAAATGGAGTTTAGTATGTCTTTCTCTCTCTCTACAATAGATAGACTACTCAAACTAAATAAAGAGTTGATTTTGGAGGTACCTGTGATGTTCTCTAAATTAATGTTCCTACCACTTTTCTGCAAAAACAAATTCAAGTAAGACTTCCTATAGAAAATTTCATTGTTCCCTATCACATGATTTTTTGCAAGGTCTAGTTTGATGAATATGTTATATTCATTCCCCATTTTGATGGAATGAATTGCTTCTTGGAAAATTACCAAATCGTCTATGATTTTTCTTCTTGCCTCAATCCTAGATTGGACTTCAAGTCATTTGGCAATGCCATAACTACATATGTTAGCTTCTCTAGGTGGATATGTTCAATATAAGAGCGTGGTACATACAAACCATCAAGCCCCGATTTACTAACAACCTTTGCAACTCAAGTATCGTCATTAACTTGCACCTAGTACATGTATTTTCTATGCAATTGTTCAAGTTTATCAAATTTCACAATCATCCCATCATTTCAAAATACACAACTTATACACTTCAATATAGTTGTTAGTGTGTACCTTAGAGCTATCAAACATCCAAGCAGATATACACTAACTTCAAATATAATTCTTGGAGATATGATAAATGGATTGTATGTAACCCATTCCTCAAGCATAATACTATACATCCTTGACTACTAGAGTAAGAGAGATTATTTTCTAGCTTTAAAATACGATACACAAGTTCCTTTAAGTTCTCACTTAGGCCTATCATTTGATGTAAAAGGAGAGAATAACCCTAATCTTGAAATCCATTGGGAGAGTTCAATGTCCTATCATCGTATATTTTTCTATTTTGATTTCCCCATACCAGTGTAGTAGTCATAGAACTCCTTTAGGTCTTTAAAAATTTTCGTTGATCAAATGTTCCACTTTAACCAATATCATCACCAATATGTTTTCTCTAGCTTTTGTTGTATTGATTTCTTATTGTAAGATTTTCCTAAGATCTCTAGGAAAATGATGGCATGGGAATTGCAATAAGAGGATCACTTATTAGTTTGGACTTAAAGTCATCTTGCAATGCCATAACTTTAGATGATAGCTTTTCTAGTTGGATTTATTCAATATAGGGGTGAGGTATGTAAGAACCATCAAGGTCCAATTTACTAGCAACCTCTACAAATCGAGACTTGTTTCTTATTTGGAGAGAGCTATGAGGAAAAAAAAATTTAGATCCAAACGATCACACCATCAAAGCCTAGTTGAATATCTCCAACAATGAAATTTATTGGTTAGTGGTTTTTGTGAAGATGTAGCAAATGCTCCATCAACTAGTTTATTTCCATTAAAATATCTGTATTTTTGTTGTATATATGACATGTAATTTCTAATTAGTATTTCTCAATTGATATCAACAAAAACATATTGCTAGAGATTTACCATCCGCCAGAATTTTTTTTGACATGGGTAAAAAATGACAACCTAAGAACATCATTCCAATTGACATCTACAACATCGAGGTCTCTCTTCACAAAGGAAATATTATTTCCTATGGTGCAAATTCAACATTGGTCTTTTATGTAAAACTACAATCTCAATATTTCTTACATGGTGCTATTACCAAAATAAATAGTGTATAACATCCAACCTTTACTCCCAATAGTCATTATCCTAATACCATTATGTTTAGTCTACCAAGGTGGACCACTTAGACCTAGTTGGACTAAATCCTTGTGATGTAGGAGCATTGTCAACGAGCACGCGTGGCAGGATTACTCAGCGTTCAAGAATCATTTCAGAATCTTAAAACACTGGCAATTACTACGAATCTTTTGGAGCTGATTAACAAACGGAAGAAGATAAAACACTTAGAAGCTGAATGATCACGAGTGATCTGGGAGTTTCACTCCTAGTCTTGAATGTAACTGAACTTAGGTGGTAGTTAGGTTTTATTTCCAAGTAGACAAGTAGTCCGGGGGAACCCTAAGGACCCTCAGAGATAAATAGAGGTTTTGTACGCCCCAATGAGGCTGCTGCGAGTTGGTAGGAAATTTCTGAGTTTTTAGTTGTTGTTTGATTATAGATGTAGCCATTTAATTTTGAATGAATATAACAGAGGAAAATTGATCCAAATGCATGATGTTGTGATTGTTTTGCAATTCCTTGTTATTGTTTCTTTCGTGCATGAATGAATCTTGTTACAAGTATATGAAGTTTTGAAATGTTTGCATAAGTTAAATCATTTTCTCTTTGTTGAGTCTGTGCAAGGTGTGCACACAGTCCACAAGGGGTACGTCGACAGAGTCTGTTTCGACTCATAAGCTCAGAAGAGATAGCGTACATATTCATTTTCAAGGAGAAAAGTAACTGCTACAAGGCATGCATGATCATCTGCAAGAATCCAAGACTTGCGTAAGAATCTGCTGCAAGGAGTGCACAGATATGAAATTCGGCTAAGTGTCGAAGTGAATCCGTAAGAAGTCAGAGGAGTAGAAGGTGAGAAGTCTTAGAAGAGATAACGGTTTCTAGAAGTGGAGACGAGGTCCAAGAGACAAACTCGTAGGAGGAATAAAGGTCGAGACCTTTGAATACTTAGAAAATATTTTAAGTCGGAGGAAGTCGAAAACTCAAGAGGAGGAGCGACAGTGGTCGTTGGGTCACAATTCAGAGGACCAATAACCATCTTATCAAAGCAAGGTGCATGAGCCTTAGCGCTTTGCACACACAGGAGAGTGAACTTGCCAAAGTTTCAAAGTCCCGAAGTAATTTGGGACCATCCATCTTCAAGGAGGACAGGTGGCATGAGATCCACAACTTTGGAAGTTTGTGTATGGGGAGGAGGTGAAAATTGCTGAATACAAATCTCAACCATTGATTGTCAGGGGGATTACATGTCATATGATCGTGCACTTCTAAGAAATCACTTCGAGAGTTTTTAGTTGAGAATTGAAACTCCCGAAGCCTGGAAAGTTGAAGCACCGAAGTGGATAGAAACCATTCGATCAAAGGAGAGACACGCGTCGTTAGATCGTGGAATCCGGGTGAAACACTTCGGGAGAAAGTGAGTGTAGAGGAGTTGAAACTCCCGAAGGCCAAAGTCCCGAAGCGAACAAGGACCGTTGATTTGAGGTGGATGCGTAGCATCAAATCCAGAACTCCAGGTATTAAATACTCCGGAGGAAAGCAGAGAGTGAAAGCGTCGAAGCCCTGAAGTGAATATCGACCGTTGATCGAGAAGGGTGCCAAGGGTCGTCGATCTGGTCTTGGTAGAAAGTGTCGAAGTCCCAAAGATAACTAGAACCATTGAATTGAGGAGGACATGTGGAAGGAGTCTGTGGACTCCGAATAAAATTGTTTTGGGAGAGTGTGAAGTTTAAGAATTGAAATCGCCAAAGCCCTTAGTAGTGAAGAAGATCCCGGTCGTTGATTTGAAAAGGCCACGTGTCGACAGATCGTGAAGATCTAAGAGGGCGTGATCTGTAGAGAAGGAGATAGATCTCAACCATTGATCAAGAGGTATGACCGAGATCATGAGATCAACGGTCAATCTTGATTGTGGGGCCAGAAGGTGATCGAACTTTAATTTTCTTAGAGTGGACCACAATTGAAACCATGATATTGCAAAAGGGACAAGCATGATTGATAGTGAATTGCGAGGGTAAAAGAGGTGTGGTCTTAAACCACTTTTGGCCGCTCCACAATTGTGGATTACGTGAGGTAAGAGCCGAGATCATATGAAGAAAATGACCTAGCAGGGGGGGCTAGCGACTGTTAATTGAATTCTTCGACGAGACCAAGAAAGAGCTCGCGGGTTTGACAGAACCTGCACAAAGAGGAAAGGGGACCTGTGTAGACTGATTGGGGTCTAATAAAGGCCCGAAGAGTCGATCTAACTCCTAGATTTGAATGATCCTACACCGGGAGTTCGGGCAGCCCTTAGGAGAGAAGGGGGGTCTTCATCAAGTGGTATTAGAGATGAATTTTTTCTTGCAGACAACAGGCAAAGGAGAGAAGAAACAAAAGAAATATAAGTTGTACTCTGTGTGTGAGAGAAAATCAACACAATGCCACCGAGGAGACGAATGGAGACACCTTTAGCCAATCGGGCTGTAGAAAGATAAATGAGAGAGCTTCATGCAATATTAGAGGCGATGGAGGCATCCTAGAGGAGGGAACCTGATGTTGTAGACATAAATGATGCAGAGAGTGAAGAATTAGAAGTCGAAGAAGTTGCAGGGGAAAATGTTGTCGAAGAACACTTGCTGAGAGCAATTGTTAGATTGGGAGCTAAAGCCAAGATAGAGGTCCCAATGTATGAAGGAAATTTGGATGTTGAAGAGCTGTTGGATTGGATAAGATCCAGGGACAAATATTTCGACTATGAAGATGTCAATGAAGAGAAAAGGGTGAGACATGTTGTCACCAGGCTAAAAGGACATGCAACACTATGGTGGGATGAACTGCAGGCTGAGAGGAGAAGCAAAGGCAAACATAAGATAAACAATTGGGATAGAATGGTAGCCAAGATGAAGGCTAAGTTCATGCCTAAAGACTATCATATCAATCTATTCAAAAATTTGCAGAACCTGAGATAGAAGGGTATGACAGTTAAAGAGTACAAAGAGGAGTTCTACAAGCTGAACATCAGAACTGGACAAAGAGAGAAATATGAGGAAAAATTTGCCAGGTATATAAATGACCCAAGGTATGAAATCCAGGATGAGATCAACATGATGTCATTAAGGACAGTGGAGGATGATTATCAGTTTGCACTAAAGGAAAAGGAGAATTTGGCTAGAAAACAAAGCCAGCAAGGCAGAGGTAGAAGCCCAGCCCCGAACAAAGGCAAGGGAGTTTCCCACGACAAGGCACATAAATCCAAGGATGAAACTGAAAAACCACACAGTCACTCGGAAAGAGGAGGAAGATCTTGAGGAAGAAAAGGTGGTGGAAAGAGTTCTTCTATAGGAAGAGGAAGAAGTAGAGGAGGAGAATTAAGGTGATATGCCTATGGAAAGACAAGGCACATGTCTTGGGAATGTCCCGAGAAAAAGAAAGAAGGAGCAGGTGAAGCTCATATTTTGGAAGCACATAGAAGGAATGTTGAAGCAAAAGGAGAAGAGGATGGAACATCCTTGATGTTGAGAAAGGTTCTCCTAAAACCAGAGGTAGAAGTTGAAAAAATAGTACAGAGCAATAATCTATTCAGGACAACTTGCAAGACTAAAGACAGAGTATGCAAGGTAATAATCGACAGTGGGAGCACTGATAACCTAGTATCCACAGAGATGGTGGAGAAATTGGAGTTGGAGACAACTGCACACCTAAAACCATATAAAGTCTCATGGTTGCAGAAAGGACACCGGGTAATGGTTACTAAACAATGCTTGGTTGAATTTAAGATAGGAGGATATAGAGATGAAATTCTATGTGATGTAATTCCCATGGATGTATGTCATATCTTGTTGGGAAGACCATGGTAGTTTGACAGGAATGTCATTCATGATGGGAGAAAGAATGCATGCACCTTGGAGAAGAATGGTAGGACACACATGTTGCTACCAATAGAAGAGAAGAAAGTGAAAGGGGAAGCCAACACAAGCATACTTCTAATGAGTGGGAAGGAACTCCTGAAAGAAGTCAAGAAAGAACAGGAGATGTAGTTTGTTGTGGTGAGGAAACCCAAAGTTATCCTTACAAGTACTTCGATGGATTATTTTCCTGAAGAAGTTCATAAATTGTTGGATAATTTTTCTGACATAGTGGTGGATGAGATGCCTAACTCATTGCCACCCATCAGAATTATTGGCCATCATATTGATTTTATACCAGGAGAAAGTCTGCCAAACAAAGCAACATACATTTTGACACCTCGAGAGAATGAGGAGGTAAAGAACCAAGTCCAGGAATTGTTAGACAAGGTTTTGTTTAGAGAGAGCTTGAGTCCATGCGCAGTGCCAACTGTGTTGAGTCCAAAGAAGGATGGAGGATGGAGAATGTGTATAGACTCAAGAGCCATTAACAAGATCACCATCAGGTATAGATTCCCTTTTCCAAGAATGAATGATTTAATGGATTGTTTAAGTGGAGCAAATTTCTTTTCTAAAATAGATTTAAAAAGTGGATATCACCAGATAAGAATGAGGGAAGGTGATGAATGGAAGACAACCTTTAAGACAAATGAAGGTTTGTATGAGTGGCTTGTTATTCCATTTGGCTTAAAAAATGCCCCGAGTACTTTTATGACGTTGATGAATGAAATACTAAAAAAATTCATTGGCAATTTTTTGGTTGTATANTACTAAAAAATTTCATTGGCAATTTTTTGGTTGTATATCTAGATGATATACTGATCTTTAGCAGGACTAAAGAGGAATATTTGAGACACCTGACACTAGTGATGAAGAGACTACAACATGATAAGTTGTTGATAAACCTGAAGAAGTTCTCTTTTATGAAGACAAAGCTCATTTACTTGGGTTTTGTGATCTCTTCAAATGAACTGAAGATGGATCCAAGAGTGGCCGTCACCAAGGAGTATGTTTCAGGTAAGAAGCTTCCATGGATTGGCAAGTTTCTATAGGAATTTCATCAGAGATTTCAGTGGGATTTGTGCACCAATGATGGATACAGTGAAGAAGAAACACAAGTCTTTCAATTGGACAAAGGAGGCCGAGAGGAGCTTCAATATACTGAAGGAAAAAATA
This sequence comes from Picea mariana, assembly GCA_032191745.1. NCBI lineage: Eukaryota > Viridiplantae > Streptophyta > Pinopsida > Pinales > Pinaceae > Picea > Picea mariana. Next base: position 13,759 of record JASDQU010031518.1, on the reverse strand, counting down.
ACAGAACGACCAATTCTGGTCTTACCAAATTTTGGAAAGACATTTCAAGTGAGATGTGATGCAAGTGGAGTTGCAATTGGAGCATTTTTGAGCCAGGATAATAGACATGTTTCCTATTTCAGTGAGAAGATGAATGAGACCAAGAGAAAATACTCCACATATGATAAGGAGTTTTATGCCATAATTCAAGCCTTGAAGAAATGGAGACATTACCTTGTCCCACAAGAATTTGTCTTGTATAGCGATAACCAGGCTTTACAATTCATAACCAAGCAAGAACAATTGAATCAAATGCATGCAAAGTGGGTTGAGTTTATGCAGAATTTTACTTTTGTCATAAAACATATTGTTGGGAATGCTAACAAAGTTGTTGATGCATTAAGCATGAGATGTCTGATTCTAAAGGAATTTCAGGTGAATACCTTGGGGTTTGAACACCTTAAGGATATGTATTGTGATGATCCAGATTTCAAGGAAGCATATGAAGCATGTGAAAATCCTATGATGAGAGACCGGAGCCAATGGACGGAGTATATGATTCAAGAGGGATTGTTATTCAAGGGCAATCAGTTGTGCATACCAAAATGCTCAATGAGGGATAAGATTTTGAAAGAGAAGCATAGTGGAGAATTGGCTGGACATTTTGGCCATGATAAAACATTTGCACAGTTGAGCAGTTCATACTATTGGCCAGGTATGAGAACATGAGTGATAAAATTTGTGAACAGATGTAGAATCTGCCAACATGCAAAGGGTAAAAGACAGAACATTGGATTGTATCAACCATTGCCAATACCAGAGAGGCCTTGGGATGAAATAAGCATGGATTTTGTGTTGGGGCTGCCAAGAACGCAAAGAGGATGTGATTCCATATTTGTGGTGGTGGATAGATTTTCAAACATGACACACTTCATCCCATGCCAGAAGACTAGTGATGCAACACATGTTGCAAATATGTTTTTCAAGGAAGTTGTAGGACTTCATGGACTACTTAGGAGTATTGTCTCAAACAGTGACACTAATTTGTTGGTCATATTTGGAGAACACTGTGGAGGAAGTTGGGGACAGATCTGTCCTTCAGCTCAACTTATCACCCTCAGACAAATGGACAGACAGAGGTGGTAAACATAAGTTTGATAAACTTATTGAGGACTCTAGTCACTGAGCATCATAATCAATGGGATCAGATTCTACCACAAGAAGAATTTGCATACAATGACTCACCAAATAGGAGCACTGGAAAGAACCCATTCCAAATATTGTATGGAATGAAACCAAGGGGAGTATCTGAGTTGAGAGACTTGGAACAATGTGTGATAAGAATCGTTGGAGCAAAAGATTTTTCTGCATAAATGCAGAAGCTCCATAGCCAGATCAGAGGACAGTTGTAGAGCTCTAGCCAAGAGTACAAGTGCAGAGTTGATCAACATCGTAGAGAAATTCAATTTGACGTAGGAGATCAGGTTCTAGCACATCTCAGGAAAGAAAGGTTCCCTAGGGAAACATATAACAAGTTAAAGATGAAGAAGATAGGACCATGTAAGATCTTAAGGAAGTTTTATGCAAACGCCTACGAGATTGAGCTGCCAGATCATGTGGGCATATCACCCATATTCAATATTTCATACCTGTATCCTTAAATGAAATATGACACAGAGGGATCAAAATATCAAGATAAGTTTCAGTGGGAGAAACAAATGCCTATAGCATAAAAACCACAGATGGAGAAGATCATTGATCAGATGATTGGCAAGAAGACCAGGAGGAAGGCCTATTTTGAATATCTGGTCAAGTGGAAGGGACACCAAATAGAAGATGCCAGTTGGGCAAATGAAGTTTATATCCATAAGCATGGAAAGTCGGTGCAGGAGCTCATGGACAAGAGTCCATGAATTTTTGTCCAGGGGAGTATGATGTAGAAGCATCATTAGCGAGCATGCATGGAAGGATTACTCAGCGTTCAGGAATCATTTCAGAATCTTAAAACGCTGGCATTTACTGCGAATCTTTTGGAGCTGATTGACAAATGAAAGAATATCAAACACTTGGAAGTTGAATGATTATGAGTGATCTGGGAGTTTCACTCCTAGTCTTGAATGTAACTGAACTTAGGTAGCAGTTAGTTTTTATTTTCGAGTAGATGAGTAGTCGAGGGGAACCCTAAGGAACCTTAGAGATAAATAGAGGTTTTTTACGCCCAAATGAGGCTGCTGCGAGTTAGTAGGAAATTTTTGAGTTTTTAGTTTCTTTTTTAATATAGTTGTAGCCATTTAATTTTGAATGAATATAACATAGGAAAATTGATCCAAATGCATGATGTTGTGATTGTTTTGCAGTTCCCTGTTATTGTTGCTTTCATGCATGAATGAATCTAGTTACGAGTATATGAATTTTTGAAATGTTTGCATAAGTTAAATCATTTTCTCTTCATTGAGTCTATGCAAGGTGTGCACATAGTCCGCAAGGAGTGCGTCGACAGAGTCTATTTCGACTCATAATCTCAGAAGAGATAGTGTAAAGTTTCCTTTGCAAGGACTGCAAAGTGACTACTACAAGGAGTGCAAAGTGACTGTTGCAAGGCGTGCACAGTCGTCCGCAAGAGACTAAGCCTTGCGTAAGAATCTGATGCAAGGAGTGCACATATTTGAAATTCATCTAAGTGTCGAAGTGACTTCGTAAAAATTCAGAGGAGAAGAAGGTGAGAAGGCTCAGAAGAGATAACAGTTTCCAGAAATGAAAATGAGGTCCAAGAGACAAACTCGTAGGAGGAACAAAGGTCGAGACCTTTGAATACTTAGAAAATCTTCTAAGTCAGAGGAAGTCAAAAACTCAAGAGGAGGAGAAACAATGGTCGTTGGGTCATAGTTCAAAGGACCAACAACCGTCTAATCAAAGCAAGGTGTGTAAGCCTTAGCACTTTGCACAAACAGGAGAGTGAACTTGCTAAAGTTCCAAATTCCCAAAGTAATTTGGGACCATCCATCGTCAAGGAGGACATGTGGCATGATATCCACAACTTCAGAAGTTTGTGGATGGGGAGGAGGTGAAAATTGCTGAAGACAAATCCTGACCATTGATTGTAAGGGGGATTACGTGTTAGCTGATCATGCACTATGAAGAAATCACTTTGAGAGTTTTCAGTTGAGAATTGAAACTCCCGAAGCCTCGCAAGCTGAAGCAACGAAGTGGATAGAAACCGTTCGATCAAAGGGGAGACACGCATCGTTAGATCATGGACTTCAAGTGAAACGATCTAGGAGCAAGCAAGTGTAGAGGAGTTGGAAATCCCGAAGGCCGAAGTCTAGAAGTGAATGAGGATCATTGATTAGAGGTGAACGCATGGCGTCAAATCCATAACTTCGGGTATGAAATACTCTGGAAGAAAGTAGAGAGCGAAAGCATCGAAGCCCCAAAGTGAATCTCGATCGTTAATCGAGAAGGGTGCCAAGGGCCGTCGATTTGGTCTTGGTAGAAAGTGAAGTCCCGAAGCATACTAGAGCCATTGATTTGTGGAGGAATTGTGGCAGGAGTCTGTGGAATCTAGATAAAAGCATTCTGGGAGAGCGTGAAGGTTGAGAATTTAAATCGTCGAAGCCCAGAGTAGTGAAGCAGATCTCAACCGTTGATTTGAAAAGGACACGCGTCGACAGATCACGAAGATCTAAGAGGGCGTGATCCAGAGAGAAGGATACATATCTCAACCGTTGATCAAGAGGTACAACCGAGATCATGAGATCAACAATCAAGCTTGATTGCGGGGATAGAAGGTGATCAAACTTTAATTTGCTTAGAGTGGGCTGCAATTGAAACCATAGTATTGCAAAAGGAACACGCGTCGACTGATAGTGAATTGCGGGGGTAAAAGCGGTGTGGTCTTAAACCACTTTTGGTCGCTCCACAATCGCACATTATGTCAGGTCATAGTCGATGTCATATGAAGAAAAGGACCTAGCAAGGGGGGCTAGTGACTACTAATTGAATTCTTCGAAGAGACCTGGAAAGAGCTCGCAGGTTTGACAGAACCTGCACGAAGAGGAAAGGGGACCTGTGTAGACTGATTGGGGTCTAATATTGGCCCGAAGAGTCAATCTGACTCTTGGAGTTGAACGATCCTAGACAGGGAGGTTGGGTAGCCCTTAGGAGAGAAGGGGGGTCTGGATCACCTTGCATTGAACAAATAGGAAATAACCTAATCCAAACCTTGATCCACATAATTAGTGGAATATACATTGAAGGACTGTATACCCAAATGGTATTGTTTGAAAATGATCATTTGTAGATAAAGGTATCATTCATTGGAAAAGATAATTTGTGCTTTACACTTTTCTTTGACTATAGATCCCCCTCATGAGCAAGTTATGAGGATACGCACTAGGAAAAGAACTATTCTTTGGTTATTTCATCACAAAGTTGAAAATCCTTGATCTTGTCTCCTTCACTTAATTCCTCAATCACCATTTTGTAAATAGAATCATTAGTAATAATACCTCTCCGAGACATTACACTCAAAATATTTGTGGCTTTCTTTAATTATCTTCTTGTTCATGCAGAGGCACCTAATGATCACATTGAAAGACATAATGCAAGGTGTGAGGTTTTGTACTCCATTTCATAATGCAACTTCAAGACCTCTTATATGTTACCTTCCTTATAATACTCATCAATTAAGTCATCGTAAGTGCTTTCATTCATAGTAAAATTCTTCTCCAACAACACTGTGAACATGTGATTAGATTTTGAAGCCTATATTCTCTTGAAAAGTTCGATAATGAGGTCATTTCAATAAAAAAACACTAGGTAGAAGCCCTTTTCCTTTCTCCAACATTTCATCTTGCAAACTGTAGGCCTCCTATAGGCTTTCTATTTCACAATATCCTTCAATGAGGAAATTGTATGTCACATTGTGAGGTTTCAAGCCTTGTTGTATCATTTCTAGCTTAATGTATCTTGCTTTTTCAATCATTCCCTTGCTCCAGTAGCCACCATTGAGTGCAGTGTAATTAAAGTCACTAGCACCAAGCCCTTTCATGACCATTGCTTGATGAAGCTCCAAGGCTTAATGTAAGTCACCAATTTAGAACGCCCATAAAGCATCAAAGCATAATCAAAAGCTAGTGGAATCAGATTTATCTTCATCATCCTATTTAACATGTCTTGTTCCTCCACCCGTCCTTCTTCCACAACACGTAAAACAAGTGCAACATTGACAACACACGTATTCATGCTTCTATTTTTTTGAACTTATGAAGCAAAACAATTTTTTTCTATTGTGCACCCTCTTTGCAAAGGACATCAACCATAATATTTAGAGTGACATTTTTAGGGTATGTTTTGTTGATTAATTTTTTTTCATATATTTTTCAAACCATCTTAGTTCAATTAGATTTTTGCACAATTTGAAGAAGGGTATCCCAAGCCTGGAGACATGGAACAAACCCATTGTCTTTCATGAGATGATAAGTATTGATAGCTTCTCCCAACATTCTTTCCTTTTCATATCTATGTATTAAAAATCAAACATTGCAGGAGTGGAATTTATGGAGTTATAGGTAATTAAAAATGCATCATTGGGGTGGCAGGTGTGTGGGGGGGAGTCTTCTTGACCCTAGAGAAAATATGATAGCTTCCTATGCTTTGGGACTAGGGAATGTATCTAACAATGTTGTTCAAGCTTATGCCTTATGGAAAGGTATGTGTATTAAAAAGAATGAGATGTCACCAAAATTGCAGTTTTCAGGGATTCTAGGATGGTTTTCTGAGCAATCATTAAGAAATCTCAGACCCACAACAATTTCTTCAACAACATTTTCTCCTGCACCCTCTCTCTTATCGAAGGTTTAAAAATTTTTAATATTTTCCATATTAAAAGGGACCTAAACTCTCTTGTAGACCATTGGGATAAGGTCGGGTTGAATTTGGAGGCTAGCACTATAGAATTAAATGGGATTAGGGGGTAATTGTCCATCCTATAGTCTGAGACCTCCTCCTTAAATTGTGTTTACATATGGTAGTTGGAGTGAATATCCATTTCTTATGTACTCTCACTCACACACTTACGGATTTATGGTGTTGGGATGGCTATTCAATTTGTTTCGTGCGAGTTCGGTTTTTTATGCAATCCTTTTGTGGTAATGGTTTTCTCTTCTCTGGTATCCGAGAGGGTTTCTTGGTCTCTAGATTATGTTGGGGTGTTGGTTATTCGGGATTGGTTTCAGTTTTTGGGCGGTGGTAGTGCTTGTTCGATGTTGACTTTGATGAGGTTCATGTCCAGGTATACCCTGGGTTTTAGGTATTTTCTTTCTGGGTTTGATAATGTTTGTTCTTTCCTCTGAGTGGATCCTTTCAGCTTCGTTGAATTTCATTTTTTTATTTTCTTTTATAAATCTGGCATTGGAGACCCTTCGCCAAGACTTGGGTGGTGGGGATTTTCTAGTTGTTGGTTGTTGAACATAGAAATGGACCCTAACTGAAGTGAAATTAAAAGAATCCTCCAGTGACATGAGGAAATATCTCAAGCCAAAAACTCTGCAATCCAATTAATATTGATTAAGCTAGGAGAAATGGATCAAGCTATGGTCTCCTTGAGGAATCTCCTAGAAATTTAGACAAGGAAAAACGATGAAATGGAACCTGAAATCCAACAAATTAAATCTCTTGTTCTTCCTCAGCATTCGAGCTCGGCCTCAATTAAGTCTCCCCTCATGAAGGTAACACAGTCAATTCCATTGAGGATCTCGATGTATCTCCTATGGACATTAAAGATGGAATGCTCCAGTAGGCCAGGGTATCATAAATTCATGACTTTGTTTCCTCATATCAATGAATGTATTTCAAAACTCTTTTTCTTTTAGGGTAATTTGTTAAAAAGGCTATTAGTCAATTTGAGTGGGAAGTTGATCATAATAGAGCTCCACCCTTTGTCTTTTTTTTTTAGAACTATGTATAGGCCTTGATCTATTTTTGTCGCTCTATATGACAACTGCTTGTCTTGACACAACCCTCTTTTTCAACATATAATGTTTAGTTTATTTTAAAAAATCAATGCTTCAAAAATAAAGAGGCTCATCTAACTAGGGGAAGGGGAAGGAGAACGTGAATGCTTCTCCTTAATTTTTGTGTTGGATTCATATTTCACATCAACAATCACTTCAGACTTCGATTTCTTATCATGTGACTCCACATTCTCATTGTTTTTTGCTTCATCGATTTTTCTCTCTCTAATATTTTTTTTCTTGTAGACCCTTTAGATTCAAAATCTTCCAATACATCCACTTTTGTAGTTTTTATTCTTATATTCGCATCATAAACCACTACATCACAAACCCGTATCGGGAAAAATAATGTACATTTGATGACATAACACCTTTGCAATACCAACAATATCTTCCAAATAGAGACAAAATATGAAAAATAAACTACTATTCAAAAAACAAAGTCATATTTCTTTAGTTCATAGTGACAAGTGCCTATTACTAGCTTAAATATGCTAGTGATTCTTCCAACTCTTGTTGCATGTGGATTGTAATCCTACTTTGAATTGTGCAAGTGACAGGGTGCATTTGGAGATGTACTCCCCATCGAATGCTGAGCCTATTATAGCACAAGTTGTACGTTGGGAAATAACTGACCCAGCCACAAAAGAAAGTTCTACAACTTGGGAATCCTACACCCAATGTCACCTCGATGTAGGTCCCATTCCTCAAGGGTGACTAGGTCACTCTAGGGAGGTGATACCGATGACCCTAGGGGTAATGAAATGGGGATGGATAGAAATGGAAGTGGAGCCCCTAGAGTTCAAATCCAAATGGAGTGAAATATGGGAAGGGATGCATTGTAAGTCAAATGATTGTTTCCCCAAAGGTATAGTACTTCTCCAGATGATTGTACCTGCCCGAGACGCAAGAAAATCCAACTTGCAATGATATATGTTAGTATGGATCAACAAGTTAAGCTTGTTGTCCCTGATTTGCAGTAGTGGATGAAAATTTATATCAGCAAGTAAGACATTTAAATCAGTGTGTAAATCATAAGAGCAATCAACGATATTATCAATGAGTATGACAATCAATTATGACTGAAAAATGACACTTAAAGGCTAAACAAAGAAAGATGTTGCAACATGTACCTTTTGCAGAAAATTGCAGCCTTATGGCTGTAGCATTAATTCACTTTTATCATCAAATTACACCATCAAAATATTCCAACAAGTATCCCAAAAGATGTGCCCTAGTTAGTAGATTTAGTGTGCAAAATTTAGGAGCTAGTCTAGGGTTAGTTTAGGAGTTAAGAATGAATTAGTAGCTAGGGTAATGCAGCCCTAATGGCTGTAGGTTAAAGTTTAGAACAACAATTTAAATAGTGGGAGAAAGGGGATGCCCTAGCAGGGGAAGACTCCCCTCAATGTGGCAAACCAACTTCAAGCAAGAGATATTTCAAAAGACATAAAATCATGTTTCCCAAGGCAATGATTTTAAATCTCGAATTGAAAAAATAAATGACTAGTGCCTTTACTATTGGGTTAATGACAACAAAGAAATGAACTAGAGATGTTACTTCCTTGGGGGTGTAAATCCTCTTACTTCCCAAGGCAAGTATCTCTAGTCAGGGTTTGAGAATGACGGGTGTTAATCCTCTTACTTCCTCAAACAAACCCTTGAAAAATCAATGAAATGTAAGCAATAAATGATATAGACTAGAGTGGGGGTGTAAATACTCTTACTTACCACTTAACTCCAAGCACAACAATCCTTGACTTGAATCCTTGAGTAAAATACCATACCAAAATCAAGAAATATGCTAAGATAATCCACCATAAAATCTAGAAAACATTCATCCAAGGCTATCACCTCACTCCTCCATCAACCATTCACAAGAGATAGCCATAAACAAGTGCACAAAAGACAAATATATCCAAGTGTAGTGAAAATTTCAGATCAAGTCCCCTCACAAGAGGGAGAGTTATGTTCAAATGAGATCTTATGATCTCTTATTTATACAAAATGTCACTAAGGTGACTTGTCCATATATTAAGGGGTAAACCACAAGACTAGTGGTCAACAACCCTAATATTCCCCCCTTTAACAAAGTAATATTAAACAATTCATTTAAAATTCACTTTTGCACATAATAAAACTCTAATTTTAATAAGACTTCACCCCATTAGGGGATGTTTTGGCATTTGGAGGAGGTCGTTGGTGATGGAGAAGAGTAGATAGGCTTCCCAAAGTCAAATTTCAAGAATCCAACAAATTCCTTCATGATGAAGTTTCAAGCCCCTTTAAAACATCCAAGTGCCAAGGTATGTCACCTCACCACCAAGCCCTAACCCCCCTCGTTGACATCATGCTCAAAAAGGAGATGTTTTTCCTCTCCTAGGAAAAACATTTGGCATGTGGGAGATAGGATACATCGTCCAGGTCATATTCAAGGCCTTTCAAGTTTTATCTTCCTCATCCGACATGCGGGCCCTTGGCATCCACCCGTGGGCTCCAAGCCCCATGGAAGCCCAAGCTAGGATTTTTCTTCCAAAATTGTCCACCATCTAGGTCCCACAAAGACAAATGAGCATGCCCCCCAAGGATCTCAAGCCATAACATCATGATAAGTGAATCCAATCAATAAATGAGCCACCTAAGATTGTGCATCAAAGATCACTATATCAAACAATTAATTGCTCAAAGACACTATGCGACTTTTCAATCTTGAGTATCGAAGGGTTGATGAGGTGTCCTATTGGGTAGATCTTTCTCTAGGTCAAGGAGAGTTTCCAAGAGATCCCTCTCTAAGCCCTGTACAGTGGATGAAGTGGTTGGGGTCAAGACTCAATGGGAATAGGGATCGTGACATACAAGGGGTCGTAGTGTCTCATTTATGGGTGCCTTTGTAGAGGGTGTGTGGTACCTTTGTCTACAATGCACTTTTTCCAAGCCCATTATTTTCCATTCTTTTATTCTTTCATAATTTTAAGGAGAGTTTGAAGTTCATTGCCCTGGTGTGGTGACCAGATAATGACAATGTCACCCACAAACACGTAGTGGAAATGAGAATGTTGGCTCGTGATGAAACCCCCTTTCTCTCAGCCATGCAACTGAGAGCCATTACCCTAGTTTGGTGACTAGATGATGGCAATGTCATACCACTAGATATTCATGGACGTGATAGGTCGGCTCATGATGAGACCTCCTATCCTTCAACTAACCTTTTATGCATTCTTTATTATATTGTGGGCCCCCTTTACTCAAAGATAAGCATTTCACTGCTTTCTTGGGTGATCCCTGGGCCAATCATATAGAAGGTTCATACAATTATTTTATATTTTACCCAACATCAATCCCTTTGGGCATTCAACCCCTTCTTCCCATAGAATGAGGGACAACCCCTTCTTGGGTCAATACACCCTAAAATTCCAAGAGATAAGGAAATGGAGGGGAATAAGGATGGAAAGTGGTAAGTATGGTCAAGAACAATATGATGGCTCTTTAAGAGAGTTCCTAGTAGAAAACCCATCCCCAAGGAAAACCACTTACTAGGGAACAATTTCAACCACCAAGGTGAAGCAGGGAAAAAGGAATAATGTCCAAGCATATATCATGAAATCTAGAGCAATCTAAGATACGCCATACTCAACTAGCTTAAATATTGAAATGATTCTCACCATAATACTGACTTGTACCTCATGGGGCAACTCCCACTCCCTTCTAGAAGCCAACTGATGTGGTGGATGCCCTCTGGAAATCTGTGACCATCTGTGGTGGTGCGAGGGGTTTCCAACTGTACAAAAGGGTATTGTTGGTCATGTAGTCTCTCGGTACTCCATATCTACAACCTGAGGGCCTCGAGACATAATCTCCTTAGTTATCCACAAAATGGTGATAACATTTGGCTCCTACTTGGGGACCTGTGCTCGTCGTAGATTGCATGAGAACCGCAACAATTCCTGGTAGACTTGTGCCTGCAAGGAAACATAAAATTGTCAAGTGCAGGATGGCCTACTCATCCTTGTTCTCATATGATCATAATCAAAACCAACTAAGCTAGAAAAATAAACTTTTGACATTTTTTCAAAATATTCTAAGCTAAGCATGAAATCAATATGCAAGTAGAGAAAAATGAAAATGAAATGCATCTAAACTAATATGAGTGATCAAGATGAAAATGCAAGGGAAAACAAAATGACTTACCTACTTACCCGGGGCATGGGCCCTGAAGAATTCATGTTCCATCTTGGAAATAATGTTTGAGGAGATATACATTCACCGGTAGTGGTATCCTCCTCCCTTCTGTCATGGAAAATTAGAAAGAGTCTGGCCCGAACACTTCCTCTATTTTGTAAAGGCCTAGCCAAAGACCATCAAACTTTTGATGCATCCCTAGTTTTTCTCTTCTTTTGTCCCACAATAGAAGTTGATACCCTTCCTTGAAGTCTCTTTGTCTTTCCTTCCGATCAAAAGTTCCTTTTACTTTCTCTTGATTCCTTTCCATTTGATTGAAGGCCATTCTTAGAGTCTCATCCAATTCTATGAGTTGATCAATTCTCTCTTGCAATGCTTCTTTATCCGTACTAAATTGTTGGGCTATTTGTAATGCTGGAATTTGGAGATTTATAGGCAAGCAAGCCTCTAATCCATACACCAACTCAAAAGGAGTCCTCCTGGTGGAATTCTTGGTATTTGTGCGGTCGGGCCACATGGCATATTTAATTTTGTTGTAACAACTCTTCTTGTTTTTCCCAATAATCTTTTTGACAATGTTCATGATATTTTTGTTGCTGGACTCTGCCAACCCATTCCCTTTAGGATAATGATTTTAAAAGTGTGAAAAAACAATCCCATACTTGAAACAAAACTCATTTACCACCATTGAGCTAAAGGCTTTGGCGTTGTTAGTGGTTATCTTAGCAGGGACACCAAATCTAGTGATAATCTTTTCATCAAGGAATTTTATGACGACTTCTTTCATTGCTTTATTTGTTGGGACAACTTCCACCCATCCGGTGAAGTAATTAGTGGTAGTTAAAATCCATTGGTATCCATTTCTATAATTGTCTTTGAATTCACCAATGAAATCCAATCCCCATTGTTGAAAGGGTGCTTCCACAATGATTGGATTAAGGAGAAGGGCATGGAAGCGTTGTTTGCTGGTAAAAAATTGACATGGATGACAAGCCCTAACATATCGATGTGTATCGGAGAATATAGTAGGCTAATAATATATTGCTCTCGAAATCTTATGGGTAGTGGTGTGTGCTGCAAAATGCCCCCCACAATGTCCTGCATGAATTTTGGTCATCAACTTATCAACTTCTTCTTTATCAACACATCTGAGAATTACCCCATCTGGGTTCCTCCACCCGAGACCATTCTCTGTTAGGAAATACTTCTTAGCTTTGAGTCTCAGGGATATTCTCTTATGTTCAACCAAATAATCATAGCACGTCAGTTTTTTCAAGTAATAAATGATACCTGAATACCATTCATTGTTTTCAATCTCACTTACGATGATGTTGACTTGCTCCTTCTATCCTACCTCAATTGCCTCTTGATTTCTTTTTGTCATCATCTTTGGTTGCCCTTGTCCTTTAATTATCTTAGTTGGCTTGATCTCCAAATAATATTCCTGTATTGGTGATGTTTATTGGACACACCTACCACACTTAGAGGGGGGGTGAATGAGTGTGGGGCTCTTTTTCCCAAAACTTCATTCTTGCACAAAAACTCATCAATTAGCATTCAACATTTATTCATTACCCATTGTTTTCATTTATAACCAGTTAGATGTGAGCACATATCAAAAACATATATCAGCAACAACTGAATAGAGTACAACTCTACAAGAGCACCAGCTCTNGAGATGAGGCAACAATCCTCAATAGATATCAATCTGTACCAAAAACAAGAGCATCAACCATGCACCAACCTGTGCCAAACAACCTGTAATAAACCTGTACCATAAACAAGTGCATCCAACCATGTACCAAGTATATACCAATCATGTGTCAACCACTCATCAATAATGACTCATCAATATGTACCAACATCATCAACTATACACCTCATGTATGTGCCAACTCTTCAACTACTTGTCTCAACCATGTACTCAACATGTACCTCAACCAAAAGCCCTCATAAATTTCATCATCAAAATCTGATTTGTAGCTCTGTAATAGACCTCGTGTTTCTGATCACATTTCTACAAACCTTCATTAACTTTAATAGCAAGAAACTAACATTTTCATCAAACTTTTCTTTAGTCTCACATGCCTAGTTTTGGATTAGTCAACATCCCTTACTTGAAGTAATCATAACTTTGGACCTATAATGTATAAAGACCTGAAACTAATATACAATGTTCTTCATTGTGTTTTATGCAATTCATCCAAGTGTCACTACTTGTAACCTCTCAGAAAAGGATTTATAGAAAAAATGGCATACCTTCCTGAATTCTGGATTATTCTAGAGAGCGTCCTTGTAGAAAGTGCCCCACACAAAATATTTGATGAAATGATCTAAAACTATTACAAAGAATACTACAGCCTTTAAACTAACCAACACATTTGGTATCACTGAATTTGGATCCGTTATGAAGAAGTTATGACGTTTTTACCCAAAACACCTGATTTTGACTAGTTTCAGGACTGACCACAAACCCTATCTTCCACAGAGTGTAACTCCAAAACTACAACGACCCACAAGATTAATTTTTAACCATAGATACTTGGATATGTTGTCTCACTTTCATAGCAATTTCAGGATCTGAATCA
>JASDQU010031516.1:17023-29933 GCA_032191745.1 Picea mariana | reverse complement strand
TTTTTCGGCACCTCGTTTGGCCAAAAAATGAAGAAGATAGGCTTCCTTGAAGTCTCCCCTTCAAGCTTGTTGTCTCTGCAACTACAAAATGCACCCCCTCTGGCTCAACCTAGCCCACACGCAATTTAAAGCGTGAAAACTTGGAACCGGGCGCAACCGCACCACCAGTCCAAACTGTCAAACCGTTTACGCGCTGGCCCTAACTACCAAGGCCCGTGGGCACATGGAAATCATACGATCGCGCCAACATACAACAGGGCTAATGGTTATATAACCGTTGAAACCATATGTCAAAACCCACGCGCATTGGTACAGTGGTCACATGGTAAACCGTACGCACATATATCAAACGGTTACAATATATGGTTACGGTGGTAACCACCATAGCGTTGGTCGCATATAACATAACACATGACCATGGGTCGGGGTTTAGCCCCGACCCGGTCCACGCCCATATATACAATGAAACAATGTTAAATACAATGTTTAAAACATATATAACAAGGAACATACATGGGCGCGTCGGTTGGGCGGCCTTTCCCAAAGCTTTACCCTTGCCCTGGAGGTCACGGGGTCGACTCCTGCTGAGTGCAAAGTTTTAACCAACAAGCAAGTGACACGTGGCGGCCTGTGATTGGGCCACGTGTCGCATCTCCATTCACTGCCAATAAAACATGCCATATTCCAACTATCTGCCATGTCAGCGTATGGTCTGCCATGTCATCCATACGATCTGCCATGTCATCGTCTGTATGGACTGTACGGACTTGTACAGTCAGCATCCCTTTTTTTGCCTGTTTGCCATTTTGAACAGAATGTGATATCTCTCGCTCCCGACGTCCGTTTGAACCCAAACGAGTTGCGTTGGGTTCGCAACGACGAGTTCTATGCTCTCATCTGATTTGAAGTGATTTCGAGCACTTTGAATTTTTGAGCAAAATTTGATCATCTAATTAACAAAGGTCTTTGTGAAATCAGGAAGGGTCGAGACTGAAGTGGCGCACATGGCCATCTTCAAGGTTTGAAAATCCTGAGCAGCTACTGCAGTCCAAGTGAAAGAATTCTTTTTAATGAGTGCAGTGAGAGGTGTCGCAATCTTTCCATAATTATTAACAAACTTTCAATAATAACCTATTAAGAACAGAAATCCACGCAAGATTTTGAGAATCTTTGGGTGAGGCCAATCTTGCATAGCTTCAATCTTTTTATGATCCACCCTGACGTCAGCCTTGCCAACAAGATGACACAAGTACTCGACTTCCGAGGCACCAAAAGCACATTTAGATTGTTTTAAGAAAATTTGGTGCTGAGAGAGTAGATGGAGAAATCGATCCCCATGAGCAAGATGGTATGTCCAAGTTTTTCTATAGATGAGGATATCATCAAAGAAAACTAAGACAAAATGACGGAGAAAAGGACGGACGGCATGATTCATGAGGCTTTGGAAAGTGGAGGGAGCATTACACAAGCCAAAGGGCATGACCAAAAACTCATAGTGGCCCTCATGAGTTCTAAAGGAAGTATTAGGAATGTATGCCTCTTTCATATGGATCTAGTGGTATCCAAAACTAAGATCAAATTTAGTAAAGAAATGGGTGCCACACAATTCATCCAAGAGGTCATCAATGACAGGAATGGGAAATTTGTCTTTAATGGTGAGTTTGTTGAGGGCGCGGAAGTCATAACACATGTGCCAAGAACCTTATTTCTGAAGGACCATGACCACATGAGAAGAGTAGGGGCTCGTACTAGGGCGGATAACACTTGCGTTGAGCAGTTCTTGAACCATTTTCTCAATTTCATTTTTTGGGGAAAAGGGGTGATGATAGGGATGGATATTGGGAGGAAGGCTTCCTAGGACAAGGGGAATGGAATGATCATTAACACCACGGGAAGGAGGGAGTCCCTCAGGAGTGGAAAAAACCACTTGATGTTTAGAGAGGATGGATTGGAGGTCCTATGGCATAGAGGGTGTCTCAGTTGCTTGTATGGCATGGAGTTGGGAAATAATGCCAGAATGACCTTTTTTTAGCAGCTTTTCCATGCGATGGGAACTAATGATCTCTAGGGAACCGACGTTGATGCCTTGGAACTTATATTGTTGGCCCTCCTGGTTGAATTGCATGGTTAATTCCTTAAAATCCATGAGAATGGGACCCAAAGTCCTTAGCCATTTTTCACCCAACACAATGTCACAACCGCCCATGTCGATAGAAAACATATGATATTTCAGGTGGTATTCACCAATTTGGAGACGCACATTTTCACAATGCCCTCCACATTTCATGGACCCGCCATTGGCAATCATGATTTGGAAATTAATTACTGGACGGATATAACAATTAGTTTCTTGGGCAATGCGGCGATGAATAAAATTATGGGTGCTTCCACTGTCAACAATAATGATGACCTTCCTATGATTTATGTAACCAATTATCTTGAGGGTTTGGGGAGCAGAGAAGCCAGTGAGAGGATTTAGGGAAATGATCGGTTCTACTTCGGCAGGGTCTGAGGGAGGGGTTATGTCAGTGGGTTCAGGTGACACGGACACAAGGGGAGCCTCAACATCCTCTTCTTAAACATCCTTCGAGATGGCCATAAAAAAATTTTGTTCCTTAACTTGTGTCCCAAAAAATATTTGTCATCACAATTATAACAAAGGCCTTTGAGTTGGCGTTCATCCATTTCAGCCCTGGTCAATTTTTGGATATTTAGTGGAGTAGAAGGAGAAGTGGGATTTACTAGTTTAGTGTGAGGAATAAAGGAGGGTTTTCGGTTTTGAGAAGAGACAACTTTTTGTGCTTCCTTAGCTCTTTTAGTATCCTCCACCCAACTCTGAAGTCAAGCCATGAGGACATGGGTACGAATCTCATCCTTGAGGCCACTGATAAAAAATTCTCGAAAAAAAGCATCAAACATGCCCTTTGTACGAAAAGCCAGTCGCTAGAAAGAAGCTATAAAGTCTTCCATTGTGCCAGATTGTTTCAACTTTTTCAAACAACCTAAATGGTTGGTGTTAGTGTCAAAGCATCCATAAAGATTTTCCACAAAGTGTGTCTAAGCAACATACCCTTGGCGGGCATTTTTTCTCCATTTCCACCATTGCCAACGTCCTTGATCTAGATGGAGAACACCATACTGGAGTTTGGCCAACTCATCCATAATGCCATACAAAGAGAAATAATGTTCCATTTGAGTTACCTAGTCAATGGGATCCGAGCCATCAAATTTGGTCACATCCACACACAGAAGGCGTAGGTCACGCTGAAAGTGATGGGGATGAAAATTCTAGGAATGCGAGGAAGTTTCACCTTCGGTATGCAAAGGTGGGTCAGATAAAGGAGGATCTGCAAGGATATACAGCTTGGTGCAGATCATCGTAGTGACAGATTCAAGTTGGGTAGTAATGTCTTGTTTGAGGTTTTGTTTGAGTTCCTCGATTGAGGCAGCGATGGAGGAATGTATGTTTTTATTGATGGTGGTAATATTGGCACTGAGTTGTCTCACTTCTTGTTGGGTCTATGTGAAATTAGAGTGAAAGGTATTGAAGTGAGATTCCAAGTCTTGGCTACGGGTATGGGCCATGATGTCGAGGAAACCGAAAAGGGGCAGGTGGGGTCACATAGAAAAAAAATATTCTGAAAAATGATAGGTATGAATGTGATAAGGGAAAAGAGAGAAATCCAATGGAATAGGTCTCAAATAATGGTGCGAACATGATCCAGACTTTGTTTTTTTACACCTGCGAAGTTATACTACAATATGAAGAATACTGCATTGATGAAATGCCCAAATGCTTAACAGGAAGAAATGTGTAGTAATTTGGCAACTCGAATGCAGGAGACACAGTTGTGCAACAATAGATCTTGTCTTTATGTTTTTGTTTCCGTCCCCAAAGGTTAGGTATTCAAGGGTTCTACAAACAAGGGTTTTCCCTGTGCTATAGCTCTCTGATATACGTGCGGGGTCCAACAATAGTACTCGACCCAATATCTCAGGGCACCAACTAAGGAGGCTAGATCGTGCCCTTAGTCATACTACACGACTACCCAGGTACTAGAGAGTCTCTTCCTGAGTGTTGTTCTCGGTGGAACTATAGCATTCAGGCGGTCGATCGGTTTATCTATGGAGAGCTTCAGGAAATCTAGGTCGATCTGTATACTGGTGATGTCTAATGCGCTACCACTCGAAGGGGTACCAACATGGGTTACAAGGGTGGCCAACAGATGTGTGCTTAAGTACTACTTGTATTTCCAGCGTGTATGAATCCCTGACCGTGGGTTTATGCGCGTAACGACAGATATATGTAGCTTAAAGACTTCGGAATATGTCTCTACCCTGAAGAAAAAAAATTAACCCACATTTTTTTGTTGAGGAATGTGCTCTGATACCACTTGTAATATTCCAGATATAAAAAATTATGCAGAACAGAAATAAATAGCTAGAAATGGCAGTTGAACAACAATATAACCAGAACAACACCACAATAATACCAAAATGATACCAGAATAACACCAGAAAGAGCACTTTGATTATTGATAGCAATGTTCACTTGCCTCTTCGAGGGGGAAACCTCCAGCAGAGCAGAGCTCTATTACAATAATATCCAAGACAAAAGTTCTCATACCCTCGACTCCTATTTATACTAAATATGTCTATCAAAAGAAACATCTAGAGGAAGATCCTTCTAGAATCAGAAGCTTCTATTAGGTCCTCTTACATTGGACTTATTCTTCCTTATTTCTAGGCCTTATTAATATTGACCTTTATTACATCAGAATATATTATTCTACCTACATGAGGGGTTAGGTCCCTAACACTTTCATTGTTATTTCATTATGTATTAATTATGATTTATATAATACATGTAGACTATAGCTAAAAGCATAAAATAGTGTGAAAGAAATCAATCATAAACATAGTAATAACAAAAATATTTTACCCTATAAACCTTTCTGAGAAAACCAACTAGAAATTTTCTTTGTTTGGCTCTTTTTTATGCTTAGGGGTTATAACAAATGGAAGATATACACTCTTATAAAAAAAATTGAGTATACTTACTCCTTGGACTTGTTTGGCATATTATCATTGGCTCTAAGATCATCCTCATTCCCATGGATAGGTTGATACAATCCTCTTGTTACTTAGGTTTCACAGTCTTAGTCTTTCTCTATCTACTTATGTGCTTTTAATGTCTCGATATTTCATCTTCCAACTCTACAAATTTGACCTCTACTCATTTTCCAATGTTCAAGAAATTCTCATTTGGGTCCCCCTCTTTCACTTCTGACCAATTTGCCTCTTTATTATCTCCTCCAAAAAGTTCATTCTCCCCTAAGAAGGCCAAGAGACCTCCACAAACCTGTGCATCTGCCTCCCTAGATGTTTTCCAAGAGATGGTTATAAATACTTAAGTTGTTTCTAATTCAAGATGATTTGACTTTTTTTGGAATAGAACATGGCATCTCATGTTTGGTTAGAGATTCCATGTGTTGACAATGATCTGAATTGGATCCTAATTAAAATGTCTTTTGTAAAACTTTGCAATAATCATTTAATTATTTTTGAAAAGTTGAGTGAATAGTCCAAAAAAACTTGGAAGATGAAAATGAACCATTGCAATGGTTGCCTTTCAAAGGAATCCCATTATCATGAAGGTTTTGGAGAAGAAGGGCATTCAAAGGAGAGGAGATGTGAGGATGAAAGGAAAAAGGGAAATTGCAAATATGAGAGCTCAAAGAAATAGTTTGCTTGGTGATTGGAGGAGAAGAAGACATTGTTATGTCCCATGATGAGTGAAGATTGTTGTTGAGCCATGGACATTTGAARTTTTCCTACTAATGAGTAAAATTACACTAAAATTGTGTATAGCTAACCTTTTTGTAATCAATTTCACGCTTAATAAAAATCCCCAATCAAATTGGTTTTTCCATTTGGGTTTCCAAGGTAAAATTAGATGTGTTAATGTTTGGTGCTTGAATGCTGGTCTAGTTGTTGAAAGTGAAAGCCATAACATAAATTGCCTTGATTCTACTCTAGTTTTTAACCTTGTTTGGGCATTAGGGCACTCAAATATGCTTGTAAAGGCTTGGAAGAGGGAAGTAAAGGGATGATTCCACCAGCCAAATATAGTCCAACACTTGGGGGACCAAGCAACCAAGCTAGAAAACATCATCACAAACTGAAGAGGTGTGTCAATTCATCTCTAGTTTTTTTGTGCTGCAAGAAGAATGGCCACAAGGATATAAATTGTTGGCACTCTAGAAGGCCAAGCAACCCATGTAGGAACTATTTTCGGTACTACAAATTAATTGGACATTGGGACTCAAAATGTTGATGACTTCACCCGGACCAATAACCAAACAACCAAGAAGAAATATTAGAGATTCAAGGTCAAGGGGAAAGAGGAGCTACTTGAACCTACAACATAAGGAGAAATGGTTGTCCAACAACATATTTGAATAGAGAATGTAATATCTAGCCATGATATGGAAAATAGTCTCATGCCAAAAGTATCCCATTAAATATTAAGGTAGGGAATTCAAGGAAGGAGATATATTGAGAGGAAACGAAGAAGCAGGGTAGTGCAGAGCGTGAGGGACTTGAAAAAAAAAGCATGTTTGAATATTAGAGACTATCTTTGAGATAAATCCATTTACAAAAATGTGTCAGTGAATAAGAATACATCATAATCTTAGTTGAGAGTGCATAACTGACCATTGTAACCATTTCCTAAGAAAAATAAAATCCCCACCAAATGTCGGTTTTGGGTTTCAAGGCTAAAAATTATGTGTCTATGGAGCATTTAAATCCTTTGTTTTAGTCTATTTGGTATGTTAATTTCTCCCCCAATTTCAAGAGACACAATATTTTCTTGTCTAATTCGACCCTCATGGTGGTGAAGGAGTCCTAGCATTTTGCAAGTTCTTTTCTAGCTCATCTACTTTCTACCTCCAATGCCAACTTTCCTATTAGATCTTCTTATTGAAGTCTCTTAACTCTTCTAGCTTCTTCCTCTTCAAATCCTTTCCCATCACAACTAATTCAAGGTATATAATGAACCTACTCTATTACCATATGATTTGTAAATGGTAGGCCTATGACACATCCATCTTGTCAGCATGGATTTTCTATGAAAATAAATTAAGTGTCTCTATACTTAAACAATTGATTGTCAATGCCAAAACCATGCATCATTGAGGTGGTTTAATAGCCATGAATAAAATGCATTGTTCAACTTTGTTTACACTACTTTGTTTTTAGGCTTGGTTTATCAATTATGGAAAACATAACAATGCCCAATAGTGGTAAACAAGCGCATCCTGTTAATGTCAAAACAAATGGCACTCTACTATTCACATATCAATATGTCAATAAACAAGGCATTCTATGATCAATACAACCAAGCTAAACTTTATTTTCTATCAATGCAATTAATATTACTGTATGCATTTCAACAACAAAAAAGTTGGCTCTCTAGCTTGGTCAATGCCAAACTAAAATGTCATTCCACTATGAAAAATGCCCAACAATTAACATAACTTTGTGTTCCCTTTTAGATTGTGTTATCACCACTCTTTACCCTTCTTTGGATGTCAGGTCCCAAGGCATTTATTTGAGAAAATGCATGTATGGTTGAGTGAATTGACAAAATTCCCAAGATAAGAATGTGTTGAACAAGTAAAAGATAGAACGATAGGTGTTATTTCTCATCGTTTCACCATTGTTAATTCAACATTTTATTGGAAAAGAGTTCCATGTTGGTTGTTGGTGTTCACTGGGAGTTTAATTTAAGTTTGAACATGGGACGCTTAGAAATTCTCCTGAGGAAATACACATTGAATGTGGATCGCGTTTGTGGTTTAAATAAATGTCCAAAAACACTATGGATTCTATTAGCATTGACTCAATCCAGAAAATAATGAGAGTGCTTAGTCATGGGCCCAAATCGATTGTTGAAGGTGTATGAAACCTTTTTTTTTTTGTAGGGAAGTTAAATCACATGTATTCCATCGTTAAAATGGTTAACACAATTTCTCAATAAGATGGAAGTCAAAATGAATTGAATATAATTCCAATACATCTAATATTATGCCATTGAATAGATTGGGTAAGAATCAAGGAAATTCTAGGTAGTTCTTATGGTTCACAAAGTGCCCAAACAAGATTAAAAACCAGAGTAAAATCCAGGTCAGTTATGTTGTGGCATTCACTTTCAACAACCAGAGCAAGCATTCAAGCACTATCCATTAACACAATCACACAACCATTAATATGACTAATTTTCCTTGGAAACCCAAATGGGAAAACTATATTGATTGGAGATTTTATTAATCAGAAAATTAATTACAAAAGGGTGAGATATACATAAATTTTGTGTATTGTTACTCTTTCGCAGGAAATTTACAAATAGTCATGGATTGACAGACAACAATCTTCAATACATACTCAATGTATCAGTTATGTATTGTTACTCTTTGTTAGGAAATTTACAAATAGTCATGGCTCAACAACAATCTTCAATACATACTCAATGTATCCTTCTCTTCCGATCATTAAGCATACAACTTCTTTGAGCTCTCATCTCTGCTACTTCACTTTTTTAGTTCCTCATCATCTGTCCCTTCCTTTGAAAGCCCTTATTCTCCATAGCCTTGATATTTAATGGTCTACTTTGGAAGGCCAACCATGTTAAGAAATAGAGCACAAAATAGAACACAAGAACTTGGTAGAAAAGGCCTTAAGCCACATTCTTTACATATCATTATTCATTCCAATGATACAATTTTACAGTACAAGAATGCAACCACCTCATAAACTAGATTTTCTCTCACACCAACACCTCATCAAGAGATAAGACAAAGAGAAGGAAAATAGGATCTAATACACACTTAGGATAAAACTTATATCCCATAATGTAAAATACATAAAGGTGGTGTAGGACTTCATGATTGTGTAGGGTGTCATAGGCTAACAATCCCCCTCTCAATCATAACTCCAAACAATAATAATAGAAAGGTAGTAAGAACCGGTATCATCTCCATGTCTTCAATATGAAACTTCTAAGCTAAGCCTCAATGAAGATCTACCTAAAAAACCACCAAATCTGGATGCTGAAAGTACATAGAATCTAGAAAATACCACTATATAAACATGTGACTAGAATGCCTATAATTGTTCACTGATGTGAACTCCAATATATTATGAAAGAGAATCAAGAGAAGTGAATTAGCTACAAGTCTGATGCATCCCTGAAAATGCTTGACAACCCAATCAAATGCAAAGCTACAATGCAGACGGGTCTAGCTATCCTTTTCTAGGTCGAATGACCATCCAAGTGAACAAAATGTCCACAATATTATTTTAAAAATGACACCAAAATTGTGCCAATCAACATCCCAATCCTCAATTTGAATGTCTATGTATGATTCAACTAAACAATAATTCTTCCAAATAACTATTGAGCAATAAACTAGGTTTCTTGTTGGAACTGCTCAAATCCCGAATCAATCATCATGCTGAAATCAAACTCAAACAATCAATGGATGTCACAAAAAATATGACAAATGGTAGAAACCTCAAAAATGACGAATTGGTAATTTATCACAAGTGATTAAATGTTTGCAGCGCACTTATTGTTGTTGTTGTCACCCATGGTATTTTGTTTTTATAAGTCTGCCATCTATAGATTGTTGTTTCCCAGTTGGCATTTTGTTTATTGTTGTTGAAACGTGAAGTTTGACAATCATCATCATTATTCCCCCCTTTTTCAGTTGAAAGGTGAGAAGTCATGGGTTTTCATGTGGGTTACCCATAACCAATTTATCATTGTATCTTGTGGTTTTGGCTAACCACTAACGACGTTCATTCATTTGGTGGTTTTGATTTACCACTAACCATTTCCACTCATTAATGCACTCCCCCCCTTAAGGTGCAAAATAATTTTATCAATGTACTCCCCCTTTTGAGGTGTAAGAGAGTACCAATATGTGGCGTCCATGTCCACCCATGCTGGGACCCGCCACACAAACCCTTTCAAACTAACATCTATGATACCACAATGTCATGTGCATAGCCTTAGAGCCGACCATAACACTCCAATTATATATCGCGCATTACTCTATAACATAGGTCTGCGCAGCATATCTCGAGATGGTGCATGCAACAACTTGTTGTGCACCACTTAATTGATCACAACGGAATACATTTTCTTCTAATTTCTCTCAGTAGTTGTAGCAGCCTGGACCCTAATTGGGTCTAACTCCACAAGTATACTTCCTTTAATACAATTTCAGCAGCGGAATAAATCAATCTAGGACGCACCTAGCCCTTCGATGCACATAATGTCATGGTCTGCACAGTCACTCTACATGCATAACCCTACTGCGCGCCCATTCAATCTAATGTTACACATAGTTTCTATTGTATTGTATGTTAGTGCAGTAGAAATTTTACTCTGTGTGATGGTATGTACAAGACCAAATATTTCACATGTAGTTGGTATTGTCAGTAGATACATGGCAAATCTAGGTAGAAAGTGATTGGGGAACAATGAAATGGGTGCTTTGGTATCGTAGAGGAACAAGTGCTTATTGTATCACCTATAATGGTTGTAGTGATTTAGTTTGTAGTTATGATGATTCATATTATGCAGGTGATTTGGACAAAAGGAGATCAACTTCAGGTTATGTCTTTACTCTTGCAAGAGTCACATGCATGCAAGGAGGCAATTTGGTTAATTGGGTGAGTTTGGAAAAGTGTAGAACAAGCTATCAATCCATATTATCATAGTAAGACCAAGCATATTGCGGTTAAATAACATTTTGTAAGACAAGTTATTGATGCAAGTGGAGTAGCTCTTAAGAAATTCCATTGTGCAGATGTGTTCACAAAACCAGTGTTGATTAGAGACGTTGCGGTGGTGTTTGGCTTTTCTTGGCTTGTAGAAAAGGTGATGAATGGGCTTGGGAAAGGTATCAGGTAAATTGTTGTCAAGATTGAGGTTGTTGGGATTGTGACAACAAACAATACTGGTGAATGATGGTGGTTCATGTAACGGTGGAAGTTCTTGAACTGGTGATAGTTCATGTAACTGTGGTAGTTATGTTGAATACAACTTATATTTGTGTAGCCCTAAGATGCATTTGGCAAGTTTTCCCTTAGGGGAAAATGGGCAAGCTTTGTAAGCCCGTTGTTGTAATCTGTATCTCTAAGCAATAAGAATATCGATAGCATGCCACGTGGATGTTTCCTTGGCACATTGTTATGGTTTTACCACATAAAATTTGTGTCTTATTGAATGTGATTTTGTTATCTTTGTTTTCATTAGTTTTCCGCATTTTATTTGTGCTTCAATTTATTTTTCACTGGCTCACGTTTTCAACATAATATTAACGATAACAACAACAATATTGAGGATTAATCAATTAGCTAATTATCTATTAGGATTGATCCATCACAACCCTGCATCGTTGGTCTGGGGTGTTCATTGGGAAGCAAGATCGAACTATGAGTTTCCTCCTTGGATGTCATAGGTTCAAATCCAGAGAGGGTGGGGTATGTACACCTCCGTAGACTTTAGTAGTTAAATCGCCTACCTGGAAGGGGTCCTTTATCCCACAAACAAGAAAATCTCATACACCAATTTGATGTCTAGCTTGCTAGTGACCTTAAAAATATCTTATCTTGATCCACACTATAAACCATGAAAATTATAACCCTAAATCATAATAAACCATTATGATTTAATAAGTATAATTAATCACAACAACATAAAGGGCAATCCTTCCCTCAATAAATATAAAGGAAGGAGCTGGAACTCTTCAACAATAAAGAGCCCAGCTTCACGCATAATATGTTTGCCCGTAACTCCTCCAAAGATACCACTGTAGTACAATAAAACTCTTCAACAATAGAGGCCGCAGCCAGCAGCCAGACAATGCAGGAAACACATGTTCGTGCAAGGGCGGGGCTGCATATCATGGCCTCCTCTCGATCAATTTCTTACACCACACATGGCTTGTCTGTAGTTTTCAACAGATCATATCCTTCCTTTCTTTGGCACCCACGGGTCAGCATCTTGGGCGGACAGATCTGATGGGCTGGAGCAGAGGACATAGCGGAAAATCTGGATTTGAATACCTATAGATAAATAATGATGGCCTAGTGGCATGGAGAACTGTGTTGAGGAAGTTTTCAAAGCAGGAAATTGACAGCGTTTTGTCTGGAATGCATTAATGTTTACTACTTTATTACAATACTTTATCCTCGAATTCACCATGCATTAAGGGTATGGTGAGTTCGAGGCCATTTAATTCATGGGAAGGAAGCGCGGGACATGTTTAGCTTTTGCATTTTTCAATGTTTTCCATAATAATTATTTTGTTTTGCCAAATATTCAACTAATGGTAAAGTTGTTACCAAATGGTTTGACAAACCATATTTGATGGTTTTTGTATGAATAAGCATTATATGCTAACCAGACACATGACATAGCTATATGAGAAAGCTTGTCAGTGAGTTAAAACACCTTTTATCAACTTTTTTTTTTTTTTTTATCCAAGTTAAACCTTTAATACTTCTATTTTTTCCAAGTTAAAAAGTCGAACATTATTTTCAATTTATGCAATTCAAATGCAAATTACACACTTCTCCTTCTATTTTTTCCAAGTTAAAAAACCAAACATTATTTTCAATTTATGCCATTTAAATGCAAATTACACACTTCTCCTTCTATTTTTTCCAAGTTAAAAAGCCAAACATTATTTTCAATTTATGCAATTCAAATGCAAATTCCACACTTCTCAAATGTTTTAGGTAAGTAATGTGTGTTATGGAAATTCCACATTTGGTCAACACATGGTTCCAACTCTTTCAATCTCTAATCAACTTTCAAGAAACAATATTGGAT
>JASDQU010031515.1:12286-24712 GCA_032191745.1 Picea mariana | reverse complement strand
TTAACTGAACTGAATCACGGTTATTGGATATTTGGCGATCCAGTTGCTGAGATGTTTTCCTTGGAGATTCAAGATGTAATTGAATTAGTGGGAGAGTATAAATTGTAGATGGAGTGACCCTGTGAGATTGGTTTTTCAAACTAGAAAAATGAATTGAACTGGGAGAAAGGAAAATCACAGTATGTGCAGTGTGAAATCAATCTTAGAGATGAGAAACAGAAGTTGAACAAAAAGAAGCAGAGAAGATTTGTAGAACAAACAGTAGAAGAGAATAATTGTAGAACAGACTAAAGCAGAGCATATTTACAGAGTAGAGAAGAATTGGTAAGAATTGATATATCTGTACTAGTGTTTATTCAATCATTTATTTATAATTAGGGAGGTAGGGTGGAGCTAGGGAGGACTGTGGTCCTCCAATATTCAATTTGTTTCTTGAATATTGGAAGTTGTATCTTCCATCTAGTTGTAGCTAGAAAAACAGGGTGGTAGGGTGGTTCTAGGGAAAACACAGAGTTTTCTATATGAAAGTTGGTGCTTGTATAAATCCAGTTGGTGCTGGAACACTCAGGGAGTTGGTGCTTCCTTCTAGTGGGTGCTAGAGAAATTAGAGGGTTGGTACTCTCAATAAGTTGGATCTTTCAAAACATAGGTAGTAGCCTCACTTTGAGTTGGTGCTCAAAGATAGATGATGCACATAACTTAAAAGATTGCCTATCATTCAAAGAAGAAGAGGTTTTCTCCCTTTATGGGTTTCCTCGTGAAAATTTGTCTTTGTGTATATCTTATGTGTGACTGATGTTCTTTATTTATGTTATTCATATCTTATATAATATTTATGGTCACTTGGAAGAGAATAAAAAATATTTTTAATAAGTCATATATCGTTTAAGCTCAGTAACAACTGATTCACCCCCCCTCTTAGTTGTCTTAATAATTTCAACAATTGGTATCAGAACAGGTTCCTTTTATTTAAAGGCAGATCTATAAGCTTAAACATGACAAGTCATGAAGGGACTTCAGCCAATAAGCCTCCTCTCTTTGATGGAACAAATGTTTCCTTCTGGAATATTAGAATGAGAACATACTTAATGGCCTTAGGTGCTGATGTTTGGGATGTAGTAGAGATTGGATACGTAAAGCCTATTGTGCTAGCTTCCAAGGATGATAAGTTAGAATGTATCTTTAATGCTAAGGGAATGAATGCTATCCTGAATGGACTTGCTGAAGTTGATTTTGTAAAGGTGATGCATCTTGAAACTGCCAAAGCAATGTGGGATAAACTTATTAGCAGTTATGAAGGAAATGAGAAAGTAAAATATGCCAAAATTCAAACATATAGATTGAAATTTAAACAACTAAAGATGAATGAAGATGAAACAATTAGCAAGTATTTTTTAAGAGTTGAAGAGATTGTGAATTCCATGAAGGGTCTTGGTGAGAAGATTGAAGAATCATTTTTAGTTCATAAGACTTTAAGATCTCTGCTTGATAAATTTAATCCAAAAGTCTCTGCAATAGAAGAACTAAATGATTTTAAAACTCTATCCATTGATCAACTCCTAGGAACTCTAACTACATATGAAATGAGAATTAGCAAAGATAAATCCATTACTAGAGAAGCATCTTTTAAAGCAGACAAGAATACTGATTCAGAACTAGATTATATTGAAGCAAAATTTATGAGAAGGTTAACGAAAGGATCAGGAAAATACCAAGGCAAGTTGCCCTTCAAATGATTTAAGTGTGGTAAAATAGGTCATTTTGCATCTAAGTGTCCTCACAAGAAAAAGGACCAAAAGGACCAAGACTCTGATGATGAAAATAAATACAAATTTAAGAAATATAGTAAAAAGAAAAGTTTATGTGCAAACAATGACAACTCCTCAGAAGACATAGATAGCGATTCATCCTACGAAGAAAAAGTGAATGATTTTATGCTTATGGATATGGGAGATCTTGATGATAAACATTCAGGAGGTGAAATGGATGATGAATAATCTATAGTGGATATGGAAGGTGAATTAATTAGTGCTCTGGAAGAAATTGGCAGACTCAGATGTAAGAAGAGAAAACAAAAACAATTGTTTATGTAGTTTAAAATGAATGGTAAAAAACACGATGAATACCTTGATCTACTAAAAGTGGTGTTAGAAGAGGCAAAGAAAATAGAATACATTCTGAAACAAAAGTTATCAGAGAAGAAAACTAAGTGTGAAGCCTTAGAAGAAGAGATAGTAAAAACCAGAAAAGAAATGGAGAAGTTTAAGGAATTGTATCACCAAAATATGTCAAGTATTAAAGCCTCAGAAGAATTAACTTCCATCCTAAATCAATAAAGGAATCCAAAGTTGAAACTTGGCTTGGGTTATGAAGAAGGATCAAGTAGTGATCAGCCAAGTAACACAGAATCCATCAAGTTTGTCAAATCTACAATCATTGACAACAACCACTCTGCAGAAACAGAAAAAGATAATCAGCCACCAAGAAGGAATAAAATAAAAAGTACTAGAATGGAATCTGTAGATCAAATAAATAACTCAAACACATCCTTTGATCAAAGAGATCATCATCATGGAAGAAATTGATTCATTCAAAGAAGGCAACCATTCTCCAGGTACAAAGGATTTTTCTGTGGATATTTTTTTTTCTATTCTAACTTTGGTCACAAAGATGTAAAATGTTCTTTAAGATTTGGATATGATAAATCACCATACTCAAGGAGTAATTATCTTCCACAACAAGGATTGAGACAGCCGAGTAACAAACAACCACATACTACAAATCATGTGATGGATGGGAAAAAGACGCAAGTCAAGCATAACAACAATTATGAGCATAACAATCATTATGATATGTTATTCAGTGAACCAGAATGTTACACCTGCCATAATTATGGACATAAAGCTGCAAACTTTCATTTAAGGAACTATAAGCCAAATTTGAATCCTGCTGTTGAAAATTTCAAGGTTTGGAAGAAGAAAGAAGATGACCAGTGTGGATTAGTGTTTTTAGCTCAAAGACAAATGATTCCCTGGTATATTGACAGTGGATGTTCCAAATATAAGACTGGAGACAAAAGTAAGTTTCTAACTCTAAGTGCAAACAAACCAGGGAATGTAACTTTTGGAAATGATGCACCAGGAAAAATAAAAGGTAAAGGAATGGTAAGTCTGAGTAATGGAAAAGGAAAAGATCAAGATGTGTTGTTTGTAGATGTTCTAAAACATAATCTTCTTAGTGTCAGTCAAGTCCATGACCAAGGATGTGAAGTTGTTTTTACTTCTAAAGATTGTAGAATAAAATCTGTGAATTCAGGACAGTTGGCTGCAAAAGGGATAAGAACATAAAACAATGTCTATGTGTCAAAAGAAGAAAAAGAAGAATGCCACTTAAGCAAGTATGATGAAAGTTGTCTATGGCATAGGAGACTTGGAAACTTAAATTTTGATCATATAATCAAGCTTAGAAACAGTGGAGAAGTAAAGAATCTTCCAAAGATATCAAATCCATATGATTATGTTTGTAAATCATGCCAGATAGGAAATCTTACTCATACACAGTTCAAATCTAAAAACTTTCCTTCAACAGAAAATCCTCTCCAGTTAGTACATATGGATTTATGTGGACCATCAAGGAAAGAAGGTACAGGAAAAGAAAACTATTTTATGTTGATTATTGATGATTATTCTAGACTAACATGGGTTGCCTTTTTGAAGGAAAAATCTGAAGCAATTGAAAAATTCAAAGTGTTTAAGGCTCTAACTGAGAATCAAACAGGAAAAATATTGAAGGAAGTAAGGTCTGATAGAGGAGGAGAGTTTAACTCATGGAACTTCAAATATTTTTGTGATAAACATGGGAACAAAAGAGAGTACACAATTCCAAGGACTCCATAGAAAAATGGAGTTGTTTAGAGGCAGAATAGATCAGTACAACAAATGGCAAGATCGATGATGAATGAAAGGAATATACCTCAGACATATTGGGTGGAAGCAATACATACAGTTGTTCATATTCTTAACAAAGCTCATCTCAGGCCACACAGTGACAAGACTCCTTATGAACTATGGTTTGGAAGACCTTCTTCAATCAAGAATTTTAAAGTCTTTGGGAGTAAATGTTATATTAAAAATAATGATAAAATATTGGCAAATATGATGACAGGGATGATGAAGGTATCTTCTTAGGTTATTCTACAAACAATAAAGGATACATATGCTACAATAAGAGTTTTCATAAATTGGTTGATTATATCAACCTAAAAGTTGATGAAGAAATATCGGTATGAAATATAAGCAGTGTTGAACCAAGCAAAAAAGATATAGTTGAAGATGAATATGAACATGTCCAAGGATCAGAAAGAGAAGAATATGAATAAGATGAAGATATGAATACTCCAACTGACACAAATCAATAGAAAGAAACAAAAGAACCTCTTATAATTGTTAGAAAGAATCATCCTGAAAATCAGATAATTGGAGATATAAATAAAGGAGTTTAGACAAGAAGGAAATTGATTAAGGACTCAGAACAATCTCAGGTTTCCATTTTATCTATGACTGAACCTAAACATTTTGATGAAGCTAGAAAGCATGATGATTGGATTAGAGCTATGAATGAAGAGCTTGATCAGATTGAGAAGAACAATACTTAGGAGCTTGTTCCTAGACCTGAAGATAAGAATGTAATAAGCTCCAAATGGGTGTTCAAGAATAAAATGAATGAAAAAGGACAAGTTGTTAGGAATAAAGCTAGATTAGTCTATAAAGGGTATGCACAAGTTGAAGGACATGACTTTGATGAAACCTTTGCACTAGTGGCAAGATTGGAATCCATCACAATGTTTCTTGCATATTCATATCATAAAATTTTTAAAGTATATCAGATGGATGTAAAGTCAACATTTCTTAATGGAGATCTAGAGGAAGAAGTATATATGGAGCAACCTGAAGGATTATCATTGACAGATAATCTTGACTATGTCTACAAACTGAAGAAGGCTTTATATGGACTGAAACAAGCACCATGAGATTTCTATTATAGACTGGACAAATTTTTACAAGACAAAGGGTTCAAGAAAGGTACTATTGACAACAATCTCTACATTCAGTCTGAAGGTGATGATTTACTAGTTGTTTTGGTTTATGTAGATGACATTATTTTTGGTTGTACTAATGATTCCTCTGTTCAGTAGTTTGCTAACTCTATGAAAACAGATTTTGAGATGTCCATGATAGGAAAACTGTCATACTTTCTTGGTTTAAAAGTAAATCAGAGTTCTGCAGGAATATTTATCACTCAAGAAAAATATTTGAAAGAGATGTTGAAGAAGTTCCAGATGAAAGATTCTTCTCTTGTTAGTACACCTATGGTGGTCGGTTTCAAGCTCAGTAAATATGATATTTCACTTGATGTTGATCAAAGGACATATCGATCAATGATAGGCAGTCTTTTGTACATCACAACATCTCGTCTTGATGTAATGCAAGTTGTTGGAATGGTAGGTCATTATCAATATGCTCCTAAAAAAAGTCATTTAGTAGTTGTAAAAAGGATATTCAAATACTTGAAGGGAACAATGACTTATGGTCTTTGGTATCCTAGAAATCAGAATATCCAATTAACTGCTTATTGAGATATTGATTAGGAAAATTGTGTGGATGAGAGAAAGAACACTAGTGGAGGTGCATTCTTCCTAGGTGACTCGTTGGTAGCATGGATTAGTAAGAAGTAGGGATCTATTTCCTTATCAACTACAGAGGCAGAGTACATTGTTGTTTCTACTTGCTGCACTCAGATTTTATGGATGATCCAAAGTCTTGCAGATTTGAAGGTAAATTATACTGATCCGATTCCAATTCACTGTGATAACACCACTGCCATTAGTGTCTCCAAGAATCTTTTTCTTCATTCCAAGACTAAGAATATCCTAATCAAATATAATTATCTCAAAGAGAAGGTTACAAACAGAGTTGTTCAACTGAATTATATTCCTTCAACAGAACATATAGCTGATATCTTTACTAAACAGTTAGCAACGACACCTTTTGGATATCTTCGTCAGAAATTGGGGGTTATATATTCTTTTGTCTAATCTGTTCACCTTGTTAGGGGGAGTAATTAATGAATATCTTTTATATTTCTTGTGAATATATCTCTAGTTCTTATGTTCATAGTTGACAGGGGGAGTATGTGCCTATTGCATTTTTGATATCTTCGAGATGTACTGCAACAGCTTACGGGGAGCATGTGTCTTCTTTGACATTGATGTCAAACGGGGAGAAAGTGTGGTAATTTCAAGGATGCGACAATGGTATAGTTGGATTTTCTTAAAGGGGTTTCCATCAATGCCAAAGGGGGATATTGTTGGCATATTTACAGACGGAAGGAAGAGTATTTGTTTGTCATTGATGGCAAGATCAGCACAATGATGATGAACAAGATAAAGTGGCAATATCAACAGCATAGTGATGATGGCATGGAAAGATCAAAAGCGTAAGCTTAACAGTGAAGAGCAACAATGATCATTGGATCACTCATCTTGAATTCCCAATGGTCATCAGATTTGAATTTTGACAGGAGGAGTGAGCAGAAGAGGAGAATAGATCTCAAGCATCATATCTGAGCATGAGGGATGACTTTTGTCGACTCCAGAAGAACAAGCATGATCATTAAGTGCAATATGAAGTTAGGATATCGAAGATCGGGAAGATGGACATAACATACTGCAAATAACCTCAAAAGTTGAAGCTCCAGAGTCAAGGAGGAAGACATGTTGACAGATCCATGTTATCAAGATTACTCAGCAAGGACACATGGAGTGTAGTTGGCATTTCCCTGACTTGCACATTGAAGGAGTCAAAGGAACATGACACAAGAACTCGTGATATGTGAATACACAATGAGATCTGAGCTATCGGATGAAAAATAGATCTGGACCATTGATTAGACTAGTGAATTGCTTGAAGGGTTGGCCCGTGGTCGTAGACAATATCACATCGTCAAAAGGCTGGAGGAAAGGACTAGTAGCTAACCTTCGTTTTGGAGATCGTGACTTGAGAGAGTCAAGAAACCTCACACCAAGATCCCTGAAGTCCCGAATCACGAAAAAACTTTCTGGATAAGCGCTTGGTTACGACTAGAGGTCATATAAGAGGAAGGAGCTAGCCCAACAAAGCTCCATTTTGGAGATCATGACATGGGAGAGTCAAGACGTATCATCACAAGAGTTCCGAAATGCAAAATTGCATAGTACCTGTTGGTGTAGTTGGTGGTCATCGTTGGTGGTCACGAAAAGGGAAGGTACTAATTGATAAGAACTATTTTCGGGGATTGTGACATGGAAAGTCGAGAATCCTCACCAGAAGATATTCAAAACGCGAAATGCGAAATCACTATCTGACTAGCCTGTGGTCACAACCAGTGGGCACATGAGATAAACGTGAGACCCTGTGGATGTAATCCAATGATGTTGGTGAATTGGGAATCTGATTGAAGGGTTACTGTTCCACCTCACGGTTAGTTGTCTAGTTACATTTCAGTTAACTGAATTGAATCATGGTTCTTGGACTTTTGATGATCCAGTTGCTGAGGCATTTTACTTGGAGATTCAAGATGTAATTGAAATAGTGGGAGAGTATAAATTATAGATGGAGCGACCGTGTGAGGTTGGCTATTCAAACTAGAAAAATGAATTGAACTAGGAGAAAGAAAAATCACAGTATGTGCAGTGTGAAATCAATCTCAGAGATGAGAAACAGAAGCTGGACAGACAGAAGAAGAGACGATTCACATAACAGACAGTAGAAGAGAAGAATTGTAGAACAGACTGAAGCAAAGTTGATTTACAGAGAAGAGAAGAATTGGTAAGAATTGATATATCTGTACTGGTGTTTATTCAATCATTTATTTATAATTATGGAGGTAGGGTGGATCTAGGGAGGACTATGGTCCTATGATATTCAAGTTGGTTCTTGAATATTGGAAGTTGTATCTTCCATCTAGTTGTAGCTAGAAAAACAGGGTGGCAGGGTGGTGCTAGAGAAAACACAGAGTTTTCTATATGCAAGTTGGTGCTTGTATAAATCCAGTTGGTGCTAGAGAAATCAGAGGGTTGGTACTCTCAACAAGTTGGAGCTTTCAAAACAGAGGTAGTAGCCTCACTTTGAGTTGGTTCTCAAAGATAGATGATGTACATAACTTAAAAGACTGCCTACTATTCGAAGAAGAAGAGGTTTTATCCCTTTATGGGTTTCCTCGTGAAAATTTGTCTCTGTGTATATCTTATGTGTGACTGATGTTCTTTATTTATTTTGTTCATATCTTGTATAATATTGATGGTCACTTGGAAGAGATTAAAAATTATTTTGAATAATTCATATATCATTTAAGCTCAGTAAAAACTGATTCACCCCCCCTCTTAGTTGTCTTAATAATTTCAACAGCAAGGACAATAGAGAAATAAGGAAGTGATTTCAAAGGTATGTCATCCATTCCTTCTTTGGTAGTAAATCCAATGATTGTAACCTAGGGAAAGCATCATGTCCTATCTTTTTTTGTTCTAGATCTAGGGAGATTAGTTTATGTCCGCATTCACTGATTTATCCGATAACACTCTTACATGTTTTTATTTTGAAGTTTTGGACAAGGGATTATATTCGATTATCACCTTCCAGAGAGTTCGAAGAAGGGAAAAATGAGTGTTGAGCATGATGACTATGAGTGGTTCCATTGTGCAATCTTTACTCTCCAAAAAAAGGTTTGGAAGCATCCAAAAAAGATTGAAGAGATTCAAACTTTGAATTTTCAACTTCATCAATGGATTCAATCTCAGAAAATACGACATCGAGAATAAATGGCGACTGTAACGAGGGAAGTGGGTCAAAACACAGGTCGTTTAAATTCTTATCTCTGACAGTTGAGAATTTTTCGTAGACGACAAACTCAAATTAACGTTCTTGCAGAATAAAATGAGTCTCGAGCTTCCGCAACATCATCTCCTATTTTCGAAGAAAATTTACCTCCATCAGATCATCAAAATGTTGTTGAAGAACCACAATCATTGGCTCTACAAGAAAAAGTGGAGATTCGAAAGTTAGATGATTATGTGGAAGTAAAAGAAGAAATACATAATGAAAATGTATTCTATAATATCAATAGTCATTAGTAATCCTCCATAAAAACTTTATTTTTGTTTTTTAGAAATGTGAAATCAGAGCAGACTTTGAACATATAATTTCTGAATCTTTAGTTTTCAAAGACTGTTATTACGTTTTGACAGTCTTATTTTCTGAAATTTTAAGCTATTTTTTTCAGAAGAAGTATTGTTTTATTAACTTCTAAATGAATTTTATTTTGCAAAGTAAAAGGTGATTTATCTTTTGTAGAAAAATTATATTTTATTTTTGTTTTTCTTGAAATAAAATTGAAAACATAATCTTCTTGAGAATATTTAGATAAATTTATCATTGAAAAATACTCAAATAATCTTCTGAAAAAGAAAATAAAAATATATTTTTTTGCCAATGTAAATCCAATCCAATATGGTATATACAATGGAAACTAAAAACTAGACTACTGCATGAAATATTTTAAAAGCTGCCCATTGATAGGGGCCTCAAGAATTTCTCCATTTAAATTTTCAAGAGAGAATGAATTTATCCCTTCGGCTGCTGCAATTTTGAAAAGTCTGAACCAGAGATGATCAAAGTTACCATGTTTCCCAACATCTTCTTTTCTGGCTTCCCACTTTAATACTAAATCTCTAGGAAGAAACTCCTTGTCTTTAGCTTTCTTATCAAATATGGATTTCATATTGTCTTGATATTTCTGGAGCTTATCATCTACTTCTCTCCTATTTTGTTGGACTTCAATTATTTGATTTATTCTTCTTGTCAGATCATTTGGTTCTTCATTCACATCCTACCATAGTTTCATCACAGGAAGATAGAGATTAATAGGAATAATAACATTTGTGCCATAAACTAATTGGAAAGGAGACATACCTATAGATTTCTTGGTGTCAATTGTGTTTGCCCATTAAGCATATTTTAAATGTATATGCCAAGCTTTCTTATTTTCTGTCAAAAATTTATTAATTATGGTTATTAAACTTTTATTAGATGATTCTGATAGCTGATTTCCATCAGGATAATAAACTATAGAATGACCCAAAATGATATTATATTTTTGAATTTTTTTTATCATAGCAATAGATTTGAAAGCTTGTGGATTATCTCTAACTATTTTCCTTGGACAACCAAATATTGCAAGGACGTTCTCTTCCAAAAAAATTATCACTATTGAATATATAGCATTCCGAGTTGGAATAGCTTCAACCCATTTGGTAAAATAATCATTAGCAGTTAAAATCCATCTATGTTGGGTACTTGATTGTGGATGAACCTCTCCGATAAAATCTAGCCCCCATTATTAAAAAGGAGCTTCATCTTTGACAGGAATTAAAGGTAAGGAACTTGGCATGAATTGCAAGTTCTGACCCTTTCATTTACATTAGTGAATAATTTTGGCCAATAATAGTCTGACCTTATAATTTTATAAGTTTTTGCTCTCCATGCATGATGTCCTCCACATACTCCTTTATGAAACTCATCAATGGAACCTTGTGTTCCATATTTTGTAAGACAACATAATAAGAAACCCAAATTATCCTTCCAATATAAACTTAGTATTGATAATGCAATATTTAATTTCCTGTAATTTTAAGGTTCTTTCCTTGGAAGGAGTCATGTCAGTAGGACATTGAAGGGTGAGAAGATATGAAACAATTCTCAGACAATTGGCTTAGGTTGATGGAAATTTGGTATGGATTGTTAATTCTCATTGATGTCAACCATTGGAGAGTGATATTGTATATTTATTTCAACCCTTAGTGATTGATTTCAACCCTTGGAGAAAGTCTAGTAGCGAATTCCAATAACACAAAGGTTTGGATAATGGACCCAAGGTTGTTTCATGCATAATGTTGTAAGTTTTAATATATTTGAAGGTAAGACTATTATATATGGATATTACATGTCATTCCATTATCGGTGGTATGTGGAATGTCACATAAATCCTCATGGCTAGAGAGTTATGGCCACGAGAAGTTGGAGAACCCAGGTTTGGGTAATGGACCCAAGTTTGTTTGATGGATAATGGTATGAGTTTTGATATATTTGTAGGTATGACTATTCTAGATGGATATTACATGTCATGCCATTTCGGGTGGTATGTGGAACGTCACATAAATCCTCACGGTTTGAGAGTTATGGCCTTACGAAGTTGGAGGACCCTCATATGTTGGCTTGAAACCCCAAAAGGTCAAAGAAGTCAAAGTTCTTACAAAGAGGATTATTTAAATAATAAAGTGAAGTGAAAAAGTCAAGGAGGATTATTTAAATAATAAAGTGAAGTGACAAAGTTAAGGATAATTATTTAAATAATAAAGTGAAGTGACAAAGTCAAGGAGGATTATTTAAATAATAAAGTGAAGCGACAAAGTCAAGGAGGATTATTTAAATAATAAAGTGAAGTGAAAAAGTCAAGGAGGATTATTTAAATAATAAATTAAATGGATAAATTACTAAGTTGACAAGTGGTTAGAAGTGGGTTATCCCTAAAATAAGGAAATTGGGTTAAGATGGTTAAAAGGTAACCCCTTGAGGAAGCTACATGAAAGTATAAATAAGAGGCAAGGCTCTCTCATTTTAATCACACTTGAACATATTGAATATATATAGGTGACCAAGGTAAACAAAGGATATATAAGATTAATTTAAGAGAGAAGGTGAAGTAAAGAAGGCCGGAATTCAAGGGAGGATAGATTCTTTTGATGATGCTTTCTAAGGTATGTTATTTACAGGCCACCTCACCATTTTTGCAATAACTTTTTTTCTAGAATTATTCAGACCGTGAAATTGGGAGGCCATTGAGGAAACATATCCAAATAGTTGTGGTACAAATTTCATCTTCTGGGTTGTTGTATTTTTGGAGTTACACTCCGTGGAAACTAGGGTTTGTGGCTAGTTCTGAAACTAGTCTAAAAAAGATGTTTCGGGTAAAAACGTCATAACTTCTTCATAACAGATATAAATTAAGTAAGACCAAATGTATTGTTTAGAGTATAGCATTTAGTATTTTGTGTACAATTTTATATCCATACAAAAATTATTATGTGCGGGGCATGCTCTAGAAGTTCGCTCTCTAGAATAAGCCATATTTCAACAACGTATGTCATTTTTGCTATAACTCCTTTTATGAGATGTTCCAAGTAGTAAAACCTGGAGGAATTGCATAAAACACACTGAAGAACATTGTGTACTATTTTCATATCTTTATTCATTACAGGTACATAGTTATGATTATTTCAAGTTAGGCTTGTTGACTAATCCAAAACTATTCATGTGAGACTAAAGTAAAGTTTGA